>PVIJ01024119.1:0-12944 GCA_004024925.1 Scalopus aquaticus
GGGGGGGGGGGTACAAGGGGGAGGTGGGGCGACCTGCCAGGCAGGCTACTTGGGAAGGGGCGCTGAGAACCAGCGTGCAGCCGGCCAGGCAGCGCTGAGCAAGTGGCCACAGCGAACTGGACCCCACAGGGCAGTGCCGTCCGGAGTCAAACATCACCTTCCTAGAGGGGCAGGGAATGAGGGAGCCAGACAGCTCGATTCCTTTATGGGGAGGGTCGTCTCTGCCTAAGGCCCCAGGGGCCAGCAGCGGAGAGAAAGGGGCTTTCCCAGCCGCAGAAGCAGAGCGCTCGGCCGAGACCGCGCTGACCGCCGGATAAAGGGGCTTTGTTGGTGCCGAAGCCCGTCGGACGGAAACAGTCACATAATCGTCTCTTTCATAACCCGGAGCGGCCTCTGCGGCCCTCCCGGCCCCTAGCGGGAAGGGCCACTGGGGGGAGCTTTTCATGCTCCAGCCCTCGGGGCTGCCGCAGAAGCCGCCCTGGAGGCCTCGCCTGGAACAAGCAGGGAGCCTGACGCCCCGAGCTGGCCAGGGAAGGGCTGTTCTTAGCCCCCGATCAGCCCGCAGTGGCCGTGGGGCCCGCTTAGTCGCTTTGGTCCACAGGGCGTTAACCCCTGGCGGCCCAGCGTGACGTCAGGCTGCCCCCCCACCCCGCGTGACGCCACCCGTCTCCTCCCCATGTGACGCCCGGCTGCCCCACCCCCCGCGTGACGTCAGGCCTCCCCACCCCCCCCGCGTGACGTCAGGCCGCCCACCCTCCGCATGACGCCAGCCGCCTCCTCCCCACGTGACGTCAGGCCGCCCCACCCCACTGACGTGGGGCGCCCCACAGCAGCAGCAGGGAGACGGGTGGCCGTGCGCATCGGGCCTTCGCAGCCCCACCGGGGAGTCTCAGCTCAGCGGGGCTCGGGCGGCTTGGGCGCCGCCGCGTCCCCAGTGTGCAGGAGGGGCCTGCGTGTTGGGGCGCGGCCCTGGTTGTCGGGGTGGCTGGGCGCGGAGAGGCGCCGGAGCCGGGAGCAGTGGCCGCCCACGTAGCCGGCCCTGGGCACCTGCAGACGGCTCGCCCGGCCTCGCTCCTGCGCGTGGCAGCTGCCCGGACACCTCGCGGGCGAAGCAGACCCCCCAAGTGGTCCCCCACGAGGGCCACGCAGCGGCCGGGTCCCGCAGGCGCGGCCGCCTCCGGGAGCAGAGGGTCAGGCCGGCTGGGCTGGCGGCAGAGCCTGCCCCACGGGACCGCGCACCTCAGGACGCGTCCTCACCGGCCGGCGGCTCTGCGCGCCGGTGTCCTCAGCTGCCTTTGGGGCCGCTTCCTGGGTTAGAGGAGGAGGCTCGTGGGGAGAAGGCCCCGAGGGCCGGACTGGGCCCCGGGAAGGCGCTGACCTCCCGAGGCCGGCGCCCTCTGCCAGCGCCGCGCCGGGCCCCGCCCACACCGTGACCACCCAGCCCCCGTGGCTGACGAGCGGGGCAGGCCCGGTGTCCCCTCCAGGGAGACCGCCCGGCACGTGAGAGCTGCTGAGGCGTCTGCGCGCTCCGGACGCCGGGACCTCGGCCAGAGAGGGGGTCCTTCCGCACAGGGAGAGGAGACCAGGCCTTGGGGGGCTGGGCCCCTGGACACTGACGAGGTGGTTCCGGGAGGGGGAGGGGCGCGTCCTGCTGGTGGAGGGGGCCTTGCCCGGGGCGGGGCAGCTCGGCGGGGCGGCCCAGGGTGGCTGCTCCGCGCGCGCAGGGCGGGGGCGGGCACCGCGAGGGGCCTGTCTGCCGGCCTTTCTCTCGACGCTTTTGTCTGCGCCCAGGCGGCTGCGTCGTCACGGTGCCAGCGAGCGCAGCTGCGACGCCATGGCGCCGGGGGCTGGCGCGTCTGCGCCGCGCGCTGCACCCGCAGCAGCACGGGGGTTCGGGCCAGGACGGAACCGCACGGGCAGCTGAGGAGAGCGCCGGTGCCCGCAGGAGCAGTCGTGGGGCCGGCCTGAACGTCCGCAGTCGGGGCGCAATCTCTCGGGAGCCCCGAGGGGCCGGGGACCCTCAGGAAGGCGCCAGGCAGGGAGCGTGGGGCGGCCTCACCCCGGCCCCAGGCGAGTCCCGGGGGCTGGATCACATGGACCGGGCAGCTGCGGGCAGGAGGGCAGAGCCGCCGGGTGCCAGGCCCAGGCCCTACGGCTGTGTGGCCCACCGCGCGGTGTGAGGCGTGGCACTGTCTCCTGCCCCACGGAGCCGCCGCCAGTGCAGCTGCTGGGCGCTCTCCCTGGGTACAAGCAGCAAGTTCAAGGCCAGGGGCCCGGGTTCCTTCAGAAAAGCCCGGCTGCTGCTGTGCAGCGGCCCTGCCGGCTGGCCAGCCCGGGCACTCAGCGCCTGGACGCCGCGCCCGCGGCACCCGCTGCCTTCAGGATTTTACTTATTAAGAAAAGTTGTTGCTTGTGCACGGCGTGCGGCGCAGGTACGACCGTAAGCTGGGAGGACGAGGCTGCCGGGGCCGAGGGGCCTGCCGCCCCTCAGCTCGCGGCTCGGGCCAGGCCCCGGCGTGGGCGGGGCCCAGGCCTCCTGCGCCGCCCCCACGCTCTGCCTTCTTACCTGCGGGCGTCTCCAGGCGGGGGCTGAATCCCGGCGCCCCCCGCTGGAAGTAGAGGTCCCTCCCAGCACCCGCAACAGCGCCGAGCGTCCGGTGAAACCCGGGCCCGCGGCGCCATCCCAGCTGATGGCCGGGCCTGGAGGACGTGGGCTCGAAGAGTAATGCCCAGCGCGCCACATGAGGCGGCCCGGGCGCCCAGCCCAGGCCCTGGGCCAGGGGACGGTCAGGGCCCCGCGGACGTCCCTCTGGGGCGGGGCCGGGATACTCTGACTAAAGTGGGCCCTGCGGGCATCGCGCGGGCGCTGCTTTGAACGGCCCCACACGGAGGCGCGATCCACGGGGCAGTTAAGTTGTCCCAAGTGGCTGGAAGGGCGAGAGCCGGCGGCACCCTGGGCCTGCAGGGCCTCCCCTCCTGAGTGACCGGGGGCACTGCCACCCCGGCCCGGCCCGGGACCCTGCGTCCGTGACACGAGGGGTCCAGACGTGGGGGCCCGGGAATGCCGGCTGCGCTTCTGAGAGTCGGGGGGCAGGACTCCCCTCCCAGACGTCCTTCGTGGGGGCTGCAGCCCCCCCGCCTCGCTGTGGAGACTGGGCATCCGGTGGCCGCCCGGGCCAGGACCCTGCGGCGGCAGAGCTGGACGGGGTTTGGGGTCAGGGGTTTGTCCTGCAAAGGCTGGAGGCCCCGAGAGTGCCGCGCCAGTGTGGGGGTGGGGGGCGCCCAGGAGAGGCCGACTCGAGCCCAAGGCCGCAACTGCGCCCCGGGGAGGTGGCCGCTGGCCACGCCCCCCTGGCCCTGCTCCCACTGCGGCTCGGCAGTTGGCGCTTAGACGGAGTCTTCCTGTGAGCAGCGCTTCAGCCGCCTCATGAATTTTGATTTTATGGTCAATAAAGTCTTTGTTATTCCTGCACATTTCCCACCTGGTCAGTCGCCAGAGCTCCCTCTTCATCTTGTCTCCGGCTCCGGCCTCTCCGTGGCGCCGCCCCCAGCCCCCGCCCAGCCGGCCTCCGCTGCCCGCCCCACGCGTTGGCCGCTCCGGCCGCCGGTCCCGGCTGTTTCCGGTGCCCGTGGGGAGCCGCCTACGTTCCTCAGAGTGGCGGGCAGTCGTCCTTCCGCCTGCGGCCCCTCTGCTGGGCAGGGCCGGGCCGGGCCTCGCCGCGCACACCGTGGCCGGGATCTCTGCCGTCCGCTTGCCCCAGACGGCAGGCAGAGGGCCCAGCTCTGACTGACGGTGGGCGGCCTCACTCACCTCCCGGGCAGTGAAGTCCAGGCAGCGCGCCCCTGACCGGCACTCACTCTGGCCCGTCCAGGGCTCCAGCCGCACTGGCAGGGGTGGCGGAGCCGATGCGGGTCCCACCGGCTGGGACCAGCACCCAGTGGGTGCGCGTGGGCAGAGGGTGGGCACGGCGAGGGGACGGGCGGAGGCGCCTCCAGGATGGCCCGCAGTGTCCAGGACCCTCCCCTGGGCTCAGCGGCTCTGCCTCCCCACTGGGGGATCTGTCTCTCCTGTGCTGGGGCCGTGCCCAGGTGCTGGGCGCCCCCTCCCCCCAGCTCCTCCCCCCCCATCCGCGAGGCGCTCCGGGTCGGGGTTCAGCGGTGCAGAGCGCAGAGGCGGCTGTGCGGGCGTCCCCTCCCCGCCTCGGTCAGGTCAGTGACGGCCCGTGGCACCGCAGCGACGGCGGCCGCATCCCTTTGCCAGCACCAGCCTCCGCGGCTCGTCACGACGCTGCCCCTGCGTGACCGATAGTGGGGTGCGTGGAGGTCGCCCCGGGCCGAGGGGCAGAGGTTGCGGCTCGGGTGCGGGAACCGGGACCCTCGCCTGAGGAGGAGCCCGAGGCCGGGGATCAGGCCGCAGCCCTGGCTGTCCCTCGCCTGCGCCCGCCTGGACTGCGGCCCGGCCCCTCCGGAGGCCCGAGCGCCGTGTCCACAACCTTCCGTGCGACCCTGTGTGACCGTCAATGCCCTTGATCGTGCGCCCAGCTGCCGCCTGCTGTGGGCACCCGGGCCCAGCCCCCGACTCGGCCAGCGGAGCCGGCGCCAGGCGGTCGGCTGGGGCGAGGGGCGGGGCAGGCTGGCCACTGTCGCTGGCCTGTCCCTCCCAGCCGCCGCCGGCCGCGCAGGGCGCCCCCGCGGGGGAGAGAGACGTGGGCCCCGAGAAACCCGTGCCGCTTGCTGGCGCAGCCTGGGGCGGGGGGGCCCTCCCCGCCAGCGCGTCTCCCCCCAGCGCGGAGGTGCCAGACGCCGGGCGGCGGAGACGGTGATGGGGCTCCGGAGACGGTGATGGGGCGGCGGGAGCCCGCGGCCCTGGGGGAGCCGCCTGCTGGGGCAGCAGCATCGCGGGGAGTCCACGCCTGGTTACGCCACCGTGCCCGTCCCCAGGGCTCCCTGCGCCGGCTCCCACTCGCCTCCGTGTTTCCACCCAGCGCCAGTGGTTTCAGGAAGCAGCTCGCCCGCCCCTCGAGTCCTGGCTGCGGGTGGGGGGCGGGGTACCCCGAGGCCGCAGCGGTGGCCTCAGGGCTGGGGCAGAGCCGGGCCTGCCCTCCACAGAGCGCCCGAGCCCGCAGGCTCTGTGCCTCTTTCTCTCTCAAGAGGGAAACGACACATCATTTTCGGCATCTCCATATTCCCAACTGCTTCAAAGGCAGATTTCATCAAACTAATTAAAAATTCTCTGTGGCTAATCACTTTGGGGACTCAGTTACTTTGGGGGAATGCTGAAATAGCATTTGAACGTTATCTGATTTCACTGTAAAACGGCCTGAAGATGCGTGTCGGAGACCAGACCCGGGTGCGGGGCCATCGATGCCGCCTCGGCCGTGCTCCCCGGTGCGCTGCAGACACTTCGCAGCGAGCTGTAAAATGAACTCGAAAAATAATTGGAATTTATAGACATTCTCTTGGGGGCTGGGATCTGTGACGCCTATTAAAATTCAGAGATTATAAAAGCAATCAGAGTAATCACACTCTCTTTACATCGGGAGAATAACTGCGCCGTGAGAGGTGCTGATATGAAGAATTTGTGGGCGTTGAGACGGAAACTCTCAGACTCGGAAGGGGCCCCCCAGCTGCAGCCCCGGGCGCCCCCCAGCGCCGGCACAAGGGGCTGGTGGTTCAGTATCCAGCCAACCCCCCAGCCTCTGGGCCCAGCACCCCCAGGCCACGCCCTGCCCGGCCTCTGGCCTGAGGCACCCGCCTGGGCCAGCTCCTGAGCCCTCCCGAGGCCCGGCCCCAGCCCCGCGGCCCTCTGAGCCCGCCTGCGTCCTGTGCCCCGGTGGCCCTCTGCTGCGTCCTTCTAGGAGAGACGGGGGAGGAGAGTAGAGACGGGCGCCCGTCTGGCCCAGAAGGACCGAGCGCCGTTCTCCCGCGGAGACCCGTGCGTGCCGCGGCTCCTCCCGTCCCCCTGCGCGGCGGGGCTGGTGTGGCTGGTGCCAGGGCTCCTGGGGCCGCTCGGCCTCGCCCACCGCCGCCGGGAGCCAGTGCGCCGCCGGGGCCGGGTCACACGGGAGGAAGGCGGCGACTCGGGACCGCGGCCGGTGTGTGACGGTGCAGCCGCTCGCCCCGGCCGCTCTCTGCCCGCACGGACCTTCTCGTTTGGGCAGAGCTCCGCGCCTCGGTCTGGTCCTGCTGTCGGTGGAGGGTCCGTTTGGTGTCACACATCTGAGGCCGGCGGGTGTGGACGCACAACCTGACTTCGCTCCCTCCGTCGCGGAGCTTCCTCCGCGGTTCCCAGCGAAGCAGCACAGGAGGCTGGTGAGGCAGCTCGTGGAGATGTGCTGTTTCTGCGTCGTTTTCCCAGGTGTCTGGGTTGTTCTAGGAGGAGGTGAGGTTCTAGCGTGAGGACGCGGGACCCATGGCCCCGAGAGACCAGCCCCTCCGCCAGCTGGCAGTCGGCCTCTCCCTGCGTGGTGTCCCCTGCCAGCCTCGGTGAGCTCGGGGGGACTGGGAGGCCACGTCCAGTCCCAGCCACTGACCACACGGTCTCTGTCCCACAGCCCAGCCCCGAAAGCCCCGCTGCTCGCGCACAGGCCTGCGGGGCTGGAGGTGAGCCTGACAGTGGCTGGGGGCCGCGCCGGAACCCCCGCCCAGGGGACACCCACCCGGACAGGATGCCCCCTGGGCACCTGGCCCGGGGCTGCTCTGTGCCTGCGCAGCCCGTGATGGAGGGTCCACACCGTGCCCCCGCAGCCCGTGATGGGGGGTCCATACCGTGCCCGCGCAGCCCGTGATGGAGGGTCCACACCGTCCCTCCGCAGCCCGTGATGGGGGGTCCACACCGTCCTGCTCCAGAGGGCTGAGGGCTGAGTGGGAGCAGGGGTGCTCTGCAGGCAAAGTCGGGGTGCTCGGGACGGGTTTTCTGTCACCCTCAACTACATTTTTCTCCATTTCTTCTAAGTGGACACTGTCCTTGCAGTGTGGAGTGTGTGTATGTGTGCGTGTGTGTGAGAGACTGGTGGCACGAGACCATGACGCCCACTGTTTGCTGCTCACCGGGCCGTGACCGCTGGCCGTCGGGCAAGAGCAGACAGGTGTGGGGGCGGGGGCCGGGCCGTGACCGCTGGCCGTCTGCCCTGCCAGGCCTGTGCTGTCAGGCTCGGGCGAGCGGGGTCGCCTCTCTGTGTCCGACGTGCCCCTGAGGCTTCTTCCTCCTGGAACACAGGCGTTCAGGTGGCTCTGTGCGGACACTCGGGGGAAGGGCCGAGACTCCCCCGTGCCCGCTGCGGGTGACCGGGAGACTGCCGGGTGCTCGGGCACCGTCCAGGGTGGGTCGCCAGGCCCCTCGGCGCCGTGGGGTTTCCTTCTGTAAATCCTCACACACAGGGCAGGAGGAAGGAGGCGGCTTCGCAGCCAGCTCTTCATGGGTCTTGCCCCCCGGGGCCGGAATGCAGACGAGCGCCCCCTGTACCCGGTCCAGGGCCAGCTCCGGGCAATGGCACCAGTCCCGCATCACTCAGGGGAGGCCGGGGCGGGGCCGGCGCAGCCCTCCGAGACGCCTGACAGCCGCCGGCCACTGACTCTTTACTGAAAGCCGCCCCTGCTTTTGGGTCATTGGGGTCGTTTCAGTCATTAGGTCGGAGACAGCAGTGTCATCGCTCGCGATCGTGACGCTGCCAGAAACCGCTTGTCTCCTGCCCGGCCTGCCTTGGAGAGGAGACGCTCACGGCCTCTCCGCCGCAGCCAAGGGCCTGCCTGTGCCTGGGCCGGGCTGGGGCTCCGGGGCCCTCCCAGGCGGGAGCTCATTGGCTGATGAAACCACATTTAATTTCTGAAAACACCATTTGCCTGTTTTCAGCCTTTGACCGAGCTACGTCGTGAAGACCACTGGAAGCTCACAGGGCGGGAGCGGCCATCTCGCTGCCGCGGCTGCATAGCTACCCTCGCGGCCAGCGGGGCGGGGCAGCCAGCGGGGCGGGGAGGCCTCGGGGACGGGGCGGCCGGCCGTGCTGCCCCGCTGCGGTGCTCATGGGCCAGGCAGCCTTAGGCCGAGAACGTCGTCTCCATCCTTTCCGGCCGCAGAACTGTGTCCTCGGTGGGTCGTGGCCTGGCCAGCAAGTTCTTGAAGACCCAGCAGGGGAAGCTGCTGAGTTTTACGAGAAGGAGAAAGTCCACAGGCGTGGGCACAGTAGGGGCGCAGCCGGCGAGTCTCCGTGCTCTCCCTGGACTCCCACTTCCTGGACCTCGCTGGCCCGTGGGCAGACGTCGGTGGGCCCTGCAGTCAGCACCTGCTGTATGTGCGCTGAGCCGCGCAGGCCCCTCCCCGGCCGTCGGGGAAGCCGCCCCTCCCCCCGGCGGGCCCGTCCTTCTGGAGGGCCCTGGTCAGCCCACGGGCCCCGACGCAGAGCCCGCGCCGCAAGGCCCCGGTGGTGCAGGCGCTGAGAGGAGCAGTCCCCTCGTGCCCACGCCTCTGGCGTCCTCGCCCCGGCCAGCTGGGGTACAGCTGCTCACCAGAGGAATCCAGCCCAGGGCCGGAGGTCGCCGAGCTCTGGGATGGGACAGCTCTTGCGGAAATGGCTGGGGATGGCTCCCGGACAGGGCCAGCTGACCTGCAGTGGACAGCAGCCAGAGCCACAAACCAGGCCCTCGGTCCAGCAGCTACAAACAGGGAGCTTGGCCAGCAAGCCGGGCAGCCTGGCCTCACTCCTCCCCCTGAGCCCCGGTGTGAGCCTGGTCCCGGCACCTGTCCCCAGCCTGTGAGGCTGGACGGCCCAGGGTGTGTGCGGGGCCCTGGCCACAGGCAGAGGAGCACGGTGCTGTCCAGCCACGCCGTCGCGGCCAAGCAGCAAGAGGTGGCCAGAGCTGCAGGACCTGGTCGGAAAGCAGGTTCTTGAGAGGCTGTGACTGCAGTGGGTCGTGGCAGCGTTGCTGCTCAGCCCTCACACCGCCCTCTGTGGGCCCACTGTGTGCTCGCCTCCCCGCGGAGCTTCCTCCCACGCGCGGCTGTGGGATCTGCGTGGCAACTGGGCAGAGGTCTTTCATCGCCAGGAAGCCCCCAGACTCCTGAGCGGAGGAAACGGCCCACTCGCGTCTCACGCCTGCTTCAGGTGGTGGAGACAGAGCAAAAACAGTTGCTATTTGTTAAGGTGTCTCCTCGGCAATCAGGGCTCCGGGGCTCAGAGGCCCCGGGCAGCTGTGTGTTCAGGGTTGCCGCTGGGCCTGGGGTCCGCCACGCTCACCCCACCCCTCGGGGTCTGGCCTGCTCCCCCAGTGTGTCCACTCATACCGTTTCCACACAAGCTGGTTATTTTTAACTGTGCCTGTCTCACAGCGTTCTAGAATTTTTTTTTTTTTTCATATCCCATTTACAAACACATAAAGCTGAAATTCTGTCTGCAAAATGAATAGACGTGACAGAACTTGCCTAAGCTATAGTGAAAGTCATTTCTCTTTTAAAGCTGACATTTCAATTTAACGTTATAAATGAGTAAAGAATGTGAACAAGAATAATATGATTAATAAGCTTCAGGGCACTAATAGGTATCTCCAGATTTTTTAAACTCTAAAACGGAGATAGACCATTTTAACATTCATGAGCCATTACCAAAATAATGTCCCTTTGCCTGTTCAGAAATAAAAATCTCAGTATAATCATCAAAGCTGAAGTTCTATGGACTAAATAATTGAATCAAGAGGCAACAAAGTCAAACAATTGAGAATTATAGAACAAACATCGTGCCCTGAAAGACTTCAGGAAAGCAAGCATTCTAAGTAAGTCTTGAAAAGAGAAAGTTAAATACATACACTTGCATATAACTCAGAAATGTGGATCTTCAGGAACATGGCATATGCCGGGCAGGACGGAGCCAAAGCTGCATCCAGAGGATTGTTCTTAGCCCCCAGAGCGAACACAGAAAACGAATAGATAAAGTAAGCACAGGCTTCAAGAAGGCAGGGGAACAGCACAGAGTCTAACAGGGGAGGTGATGCATCAAGGTGAACACTGGGTTAACTGCACATGTGGAACAGGCAGCCCCCCGAGAGGCTGTGGGCCTTTCCGTGGCTGAATATGCCCCTGCTACTGCCTTTTTCCATGGGATCCCAGGCACCGTGTCCGCTAGCTGCTCCTCAGAGCAAGCAGAGACCCCGGCACCGGCTCTCCTGCCAGGACTCTTGAGGAAGGCTCCAGGAGCAGGTGCCCAGGGTCTCAAAGCAGAGTTCTGTGGCCACAGACAGTCCTGTGTTACCCACCCGGGAACAAGCATTTGGAAAGAAAGTCCAAAACCAGTCGCCCTAAATTGGATCATTATAAATTGGGGAGCGAAGTTTTGAAAAGTTTCTCCAAAGATGTTTGCCTAAGACACACGGGAGCTGCCAAATGCATTTGTGAGTCTGCTCACTTCCCCAGATGTCTCGCCGTTGGCTGCTTCCTCCAGCACCACCTCCCTGGAGCGGACATCACCGTGGCTCTTGCAGAGCTCATGCAGGAGGCCTGTATCTGGGCGCGATGGGCAGTCTGCAGCGCCGCGGCTTCCTCAGAAGGGCGCGTGCCTCGGGCTGAGAGCCCGTCGCCCGCCACGCAGCCGGCCGTGCGTGATGTGGTGCAGGCCAGGCCCGAGCCCGCGCTGCTGACCTCGCCCCACGGCCGAGTGCCCCAGGAGCGCGCCCCCCGGGCGGCCGCAGTGGGCGCTCGCCCCGCCCCTCTCCCGAGGTCACCGCTGAGCCTGAGAGTGGGGCCAGTGGCCTGGCGTCCCTGCCGGGGCCTGGGGCCCGGGGCCCGGGGCATCCGCTCTGGTCCTGCCTCCGCACGGCCGCTCGCTCTGCGCTGGTGTCGTTGCTGTGGGCGCGGAGCTGAACGAGTCCCGGCTTGTGTGCACGAATCGTGCGTTGACGTCCGGCGCCTTTTCCGTGCTGTTCCCTAAGTTCGTTTGCTTGCGCGGAAGCCCCTGCTCGGGTACGCGAGCACCGGGAGGTGCGTGGGGGCGGAGTCCCAGCCTGCCGCCGCTGCTCTGTCTGGGACCCTCGGGACCCGAGATGGGGAGGGCCAGCGGGGCTGGGGGCTGCGGGTCCTCGCGGTTCTCGGCCGCGTGAGGAGACGCAGTTTCCCCGGAGACTGACAGGCCGGAGTCGGCGCTGAGGGCCCTGGGCTTCCTGGGCCATCTCTAGGGTTTGTTTTTGTTAATTTGCCAGGTTTGTTTTAGTTTCAGTCTGCAAATGTTTATGCTCTGAAAATGGTTCATGTGGCAAAAACCACGTGATCGCAGCCAGCGTCTTCTCCATTTCACTGTCCGGCACCGTCTGGTCACCATCCTCTCTCCCTGCAGCCTGCGCGGCCCGCGGCCGAGCGGCGCTGAGTCTCCTGCTTCACTCACTCCCGAGTGCTGTTTCCGCCGTTTGTCCTGTACTGTAAACAGCCCACGGGGTGAACTGGACTGGAAGTAAATATTTTTCTCCCCTGAGACACATTCATGTGCGGACGTCTCCTGGCGTGAGCTCTGGAGACGCCGCGTCGGGGCGCAGAGCAGAATGGGGCGCCCTGGGCCCCCAGCCCCGTCCTCCCCCCACCTGGCCGGCGTGCAGACCCGGCAGCTCTGTCCCCGACCCCCAGCTTCCGCTCCCCGGGGCGGGTGTCCCCTGGAGGCGGGCTGTGAGGGTGAAGCCCAGAGGCCAGTGCCCCGGGGCGCTCAGTGTCCAGGACTGGGGGGGGCAGCCCCTGCGCCTCCTGCTGGCCTGGCGCCTGGAGTGGCCCTTCCAGTCCTGCCGCTGCGCCCGGCCTCTGGGGCCTCGCCTGCGAGGACAGACGCAGCCTCTAGGGCACGGGCACTGCACCCAGGCCGGGAGGCAAGCCTTTCCCGGGAGGCGAAGGCATCAGCCAGAGCCCAGCCTCCTCCCGCCACAGGGCTGGGCTCCCCCTTGCAGACGACTCTCCAGGGGCCGCTGCCCGCAGCGGGCGGTGAAGACCCTGTCACTTGGCGGCCTCTGGCGGAGGCGTGAGGTGAGGACAAAGCTGCCAGGCGAAGCCGCCTCTGCCCTCCTGCAGAGAGCCCCTCAGGCTGTCCGATGAGTCTGGCGAGGTCGTGGGGCTTGGCCTGGGGACGCCCTTCTGCCCTGGGGCCCCCTTGGCTGGGAGACCGTCGCGGCACCAGCGGGCAGCACAGGCCCAGCCCCGGGGAAGGCCAGCGTGGCCGAGGGCCAGGCGTGTCCAGCACGCGTCGTTTCAGTAGCATCTTAGTTTTCTCAGACGGGCTCCCGGGAGTGTGGTGAGCACCCAGGGACGCCTCCCAGGCTGCGCCCTCGGAGGCCGTCAGGAAGACGCTGGGCAGGGAGCATTGACTGAAATGCTGTGTTCTGTGTGCACGTTCGATCTCTGATCCTTTGACGTACGCTGAAAAGCGTAGTTTCCACCCAGGTTTACTTCACAAAGAGAAGAATTTAGGCTTGTCACAAAGTGCTTTTGCCTGCTCCGAGCCTGGGGTCCCCCCCGGCCGCCCTGGGAGAGAGTGGGCCCGCGGGGTCCCTGCCAGCTCTCGCCTCTGAGCAGGAGGGCTCAGCCCCAGGCTGGGTGTTCCTGGCTGAGACTGCAAAGGGGAGAGGAGAGGAGGAGGAGGGTTCAGAGGAGGCGCCTGCTCAGACCCCAACCTCCCCCCAGCGAGTGGCAGGCAGAGCTGGGGTGTCACCCCAGGGCAGGAGCAGCAGATCCTGCGGGACTCAGACGTCCGGCGGCCACGGGGCACTGAGAGTGACCAGCCCTAGGTGTAAAAGTAAGAATGCTAAAAACTGTTCAGAATGTTTGGTCACTGACAAAGGTTAAAACCAACATTAGTGGCAGCAAGGCACCAGGCTGCCAGTAGCCGTAAAAGTCTCAAGGCCAGCAACCTTGAGATAGAACTCCCCCTGCCTGGGGCGAGGATTCCAGGAACTCCTAAAGATAACAGCACAGACCATCTGCT
>PVIJ01024120.1:0-12936 GCA_004024925.1 Scalopus aquaticus
CTTCTTTTCTATAGCTGTGTTAACATCGTGAAAGGAATAAAGTTCCTCCTTATAGTTTTTTATCCAGTTTTCATAGGATAGGTCTTCTCTCCTTCCTCTCATTTGTACAATTTCTTTTTCTTGCTCTTTTTACATTCGTAATACTGCTAAAAATGAAATTTATTAACTCTTTTTATTATTTTGACCTCCCTCTTCCCCATCACCCACAGAATTGGAATATGTGAATTATTAGAAACTTGTCAAAACCATGTCATATTAAACAAAAAGATAAAAGTTTGGAATATAACGCATGGAAGTAAATGTATTGGTGTATCAATGATATTTATTCTAGCGTGTTTTCTGGTGGTAGAAATGTGAAAAGTTTGAATTTCTATATATGTGTCGTGGTTAGATACATTTTGTTATTCGTTATATAGGATGGTGGTATATTTTCAATAAGTATTCTTAAAACAAATGCAAAAATTAGAGAACAGAAGGCACTTTAATATGTTGTAAAAGCTCCTTTAAGTGCATTTGGTAATATCAGCAAGCAGGAATGTATGGAATGCTTTAAGGTATAAACTAACTGTTTTTGGTGGTTGGAGCCAAGCAAAGAGAGGAAGGAAAACTCGGCAAAAAGGAACGATAGTGAGGGACTCTAAAAGTTACAAAGTGCGTATCATATAATCATGTATAACTTAATGCTGAAATATATTAATATATTTATGTGGGAAGATATATGTGCATATGAAAATATCTTTTCATTTATATTTTACCAACCACTATCTATACATTAGCAAATACACCTACAGGTCAAAGATGTGACGGGAGACAAGAAAGAAAATATTTCTATACTATTTGTCCAAGGGGAATATGCAATTTTCCCTGATGTGAAATTATGAGTACAATATTGAGCTTCCAAAGATACAGGGTTAAATATGTCTATTTATGTATTATAGCTTATTTACTCTGACTTCCCTAAAGTGTTTGAATTATGGAGTGCCTCACATGTAAGACTTTCATGAATCCTTGAGGTGGAAAATTCCGAAGCTCCAGATAGGAGAATGAACTGAGGCTTCCTGTTATGATGTGCAGACACTGAGAGCTGCCGACATGTCTCTTCTGTACATTAATAGTCACCTTCGGCAATGTCGTAATTAAAGGTTGTGAACTTTATCTAGTGGACTTAAGAACAAGCCAAGAGTAAGGCTTCTAAATGTCTGAGTGCCCCACACAAACAGAAGGACTGGGTATAGTTCAGTCCTATGACTTCCATAGTAGCACAGGGTTCTATTTGAAGAACAGTGTTGGAGAAGAAACCACAGCTTTTCTGATGACTTTGGTAATGAAGAGTGATCTTTGAATCCTTTATGTTCCCCTCAGTGTGTGGTCCTAACTGTGTATGAGTAAAGGTCTCTGTGCAATAACTGTAGAGATTACAAGTAATGCTAAGACTTTATGCTTCACAGGGCCTCTATCCTTCTGTCCCTTATAGAATTTTCTGTGAGGGAGATCTAGTTCCGTCTTGCTTTATAGGTTTGGGAATTCAAAGGGTCTTTGAGTCTCCTCCATTTCACCTTGGTTCTGCGTTCATGACCCCTACCTCCACAGCCCCTAGGGTGGTAGCCATAACACTGTAACTCCTCTTCAATGTGGCTTTCTTCTTGGTTATTTTCTAGCAGACTATTATCATTTATTTCTAATTCTTATTTTCTGTTAACCCTTCATAAGCCAGCTGATAGGAAACTTCTGTCCCACCCATCATGCAGTTGAAGTGCTCTTTTCTCATTTATGAGTGTGGAGCGTCAGAGTTCACACAAAGACACCAGAACAGTCTTTAATGCTTTGTCACTGCCTGATTATTTGTCTCCCCTGTGAGGGAACACACCATGTATCTTTTCATTGTTTTACCTGTTAGGGCTTGTAGGAGCTGGCACTTTTAAAGGCATGAGTATTGGTAGATTCAGTACATGAACATTAGCTATGACTTTCAATTTTATTTTATTTATTTTTAATTTAATTTTATTTAATTTATATCCTTTACATTATTATGTATCCCCCGTAAGTTTCCTAGCACCAATTCACCAGTGAACCATCACCATAATCCCTTGTGTTCTTTTCTCCCCTATTTTGGTCCGTCTTCCTCCTCTTCCCCTGCAGAATGTATGACTTTAAATTTTAATTATGTTGGAAAAGTCACTCAGTTGTTTTCCATTTCTCCTTCCTTAAATACATATGTAACAATTTACTTTTGTAGTACTCCTCCATGACTTTTCAAATCATAGTGATTGAAAACAAAGATGTACTATTTGTACTTAGATAGTTTTATATATTTAGGATTTTGAGTAAAACAGTTTGAGTTAGGCAGATTACTGGTTGCAAAGCAGATTAAACAAATTCAGAATTTCTGGAATTAATCTCTCTAGGTTTAAACTTCAACTTTTTTTTTTTTTGCTAATTATGTGAGTTTGAAGACGTTACTTACTCTTTTGAGATAATTGCTGCCTCCACTGTAAAATGAAAAAAATAATAGTTTCTACTTAAAAGGTCTTTTGTGAAATCATTCATGTGCCTAGGATATATGCTGAAGCAAGTAAGATACAGTTTAGGTTTTGCAATACTGTGTAGTAGAATCATTTCATTTTCAGAACCTCATTTTAAAAATATGCAAAATAAGAGGCTTGGTTGGAATACTTCAGGGTCCATGAATTTTAAAGATTTTGTGATACTTGTGCCTTAATTTGCTGGCTTATTCAATGATAAGGTTGAACTGGATTAATGATTCACACTATGTATAAGTGTAAGAATAAATCTGGAGAGTATTGAAATTATGATCTTTAGTGCCATGTCAATCATACATATCTGTGATTGCTGAGCAATGCTTTTGAAGTTCATTTCCAGTGTTTATGATACTGTTTTTATCCTGGCAGTTGGAATTTTCTTTTTCTTATATGACGCTAAAACTGTCCGTGGATAGTGGGCAGAATTTCAGTTTTGTGGAAAAGACAATTTACGGTATCAGGAAAGTTTGGGGAGGATTTTGGAAAGGAGAGAGCGGTCAATAGTGTTCATTATTTAGTGGTTAGGTCAGTAAAAGCTCAGATGAAGTTGTTTAGTAATCTGCGAGACATGGAAATGGTAGAAGCAGAAACCTGAAGAAGGAATGGAGGAAGTTGAAATGTGTGCTCAATGTTCTCTTTCAAAATAAATTAGAATAACGGATCAGTAAGGACTTATGGATATCTAGCAATAATCTCAAGGATTTGTAAATATTACAACGAAATAAGTGTATTATTTCAAATCAGTAAGCGTGTAATATTTTTAGTTGGAGCAATGCATTTACTATTTATAAAAATACACTTAGATGATTACAATAATCCACACATCAAAATAAATACCATGTGTAAAAGAGTGTTTATACTAGTGACTAGAAAGGAACTTCAGTAAATAGATATAACTATTTAATCCCAATCTAGAAGCAGAGGAAGAAATAATAGAAAACCTTTTAGTACCCTACAGTGAACACTCAAATTACAAATATAACAAACAAAAGGTATTAGCTTTAATGTTCTGCCATTTGTTTATCTAGATATTCTGGTGGCCCCCCACTCCTTCAGAGTAGTTACACTTCTAAAACATACATTATACAGTGAGTTGTTGATCAAGGTGGATAGTTGGGAAGATGCCTAGGAAACAAAAAAGAAGGAAGGAAGAGAAACACAGGGGAGGAAAGAAGGACATAGGAAGGATGAAATTTAGAAAGACACAAAAAATTAATCATTGAGAAAGGACCAGCAATCTATAGGATACACACAGATTCACAGAGGGAAAAGGTGTCATTCAATTAAACCAGGCCTTAAATCTGGTCTCCTAAATTAAAACTGGGAAACTAGAAGGAGAGAGGTAGGGTTCTCACAGTGGTCATGTGCCCATTAATTTTAGTCAAAGAAACATGTAAATATTGTCTGAGGGATATCTTTAGCATCATCATTTCAAACCCTGGATGCTTCAAAGTTTAGTATCAACCAAATACAGATTTATAATGAAGGATAACCAGATTTACAATGAAAAAAGTAAATATCTCAGACAACAACATCTCAAAGATTACTTGACCTACACCTGCAAAAATTTTATATATTTGTATTACTAGAATCATAATTATGAGACTGGAGTATGGAATGACAAAGAAGAGCACATAGGTTCATAGAAATGAGCAAACTACAAGGTTCCACTCAGAAACTCAAAATAGAGCTATTTGAAATATAATTGCTATAATATAAGTAAACTCAGTTCAGATTAGACAAGATTAAGGAATCTGAAGAAATAATTCAGCGTACTCCACAGAGACTCTAAGAGATAAAAAGTATGAAAGAAGCGAAAAATTATGGATCATAGAATGAGCATGTATGTCTATTGGAGTCTTAGAAGGAATAGCAGAGAACATGAGAGGGAAATAATGGAAGAGATAATCATTGAGGATTATGTAAAACCATTAAAAGATAGGCACCCACATACAAAGCTCGGTTGTCTGAATAAAGTTGATGAGGGGAAGGTATAAAAGATTTGAAAGGTAAAGGGTTGAGAGGGCAGATCAAGCAGAGATACAAGAAGCCAAGCATACATGAGGTCAGACAAATGAAAATGTCAATTTCTGGATATTTTATGATATATAGGATAAAAAATTGAAAGCAACTAATCTTTGCTTTGACAAATTGACAAGAACCACTCACATCTACAAACCGGAACAGGGAATTAGGAAGGTTAGATGTGGGGGATAGGAAGGTTGGAGGTGGGATCTATATGTCATTGTAAAGATTTCAGCTTTTACCCTGAGTGACAGGGTGAGTCATTGGAGGGTTTGGGGGAAGAGTATTGACACAATATGACTTACGCTTTGAAAGGATCACTCTGGCTATTGGGTAATATGGGTGTATGAAGCAGGGAGAGCTATTTTTAACTATTACAATAAAACTGCTAGGAAATAATGAGCAGATGCTGTGGGATAGCCATGAAGGTGATGAGAAGCAATTAGATATAGTAGAGATAGTAAAATTTCCTATTGATTTTGTTGAAGATAGAAAGTAAGGGGCATATTAACTATAATGTTTGGGCCTGAATAACTTGTCAAATTGAATTTTGTTTGACTTATATGAAGCTATTGAAGAAACAGATTTGGGGGTCAAGATCAGAATTTCTCAATTTTCAAAATATGTGCTATATATTTGTATAAATGTGAGTAAGCACAATACATTCTATTATACCTTACACTCATTTAATTGCATACTACTCTCAAAGATGTGTACACACATATTGGTATATATGTGTTTCAAGGGAGACCTGCTTCTTTACATGAGTGTGAGGATAGTTCGGTTAAATTTTACACTTTGTTTTATTTTCCACCAAACGTTCATGTCTTATTTTGAGAAACAAGAATATAAAACTTAAAAATATTATGGAAACTGTAAAATCCTTGAAGGGATCATAAGAAAAATGGTGATAACCATGGTTGGACTTTACAGATTGAAATATTGCAAAGAATTCTTGCAAATGATTTGGAGATGTTTGTCAGTGAATTTTATTGGCAGACTTATTGAGGAACCATTAATATCACTGTTCTTCAATAAGCTTGCCAATAAAATATAAATTTCCTGTCTTTCTCCCTGTTGGACATTACTTTCAGGGTGATGAATAGGGCCAAATTTCTTGTATTGACAGTTTGGAAGTGATATTTTGATAATATTTATTTTTTAAAAATGTTTCTATTTATATATGTAAATAAGAACTTGGGGGTAGGCCAGAGGTGCGAGGTGGGCTAATAGGGGTTAATAGGATTCACCAGAGACAGAGGGGGGGTGCAGAACAGGCGAATCTACTGAAATATACTACTGAGGGGAGCAGCGGAGAGAGAGGAGAGGTTTGCCCTACCATGTGGGTCAGCTCCCTGCCTGGGATGGAACTGATGGGCAGTGACTGGAGATAGCTTGGTAGTGTTGAGACTTGCAGCCCCACACCACCAGGGAAGCACCTGGATTCTATTTTAAAAATATTTGTGACTCTCTAATGATATGCTTCTGCAGCAATCAGGCTACCAAATGAATGTTCGTATTTAAATATTATAATATTATAAAACATTATATATTATTATAAGGCAGTTACTTAAATAATATCTAGATGTATAAGGATATGGCTAGTTAAACTTTATAGCTTGTCTATGAATCAAATTATGTTTACCGTTGAGTTTCCTTAGCAGAGTTCCCACCGTTATTTTAAGTTCTGGGGTTCTATTTCCATACTTTCAAAGATTTCAAGATTTTAGGACTGTTGACTTTATTTTAAAATTCCACTGAACTAAGCAGAAATGTTACTGTAAAAAATTAGGACAGTTCATTTATTTAGAAATATGAGAAGAACTGGCTTTCTTTTAATAGACCCAATCTGGGCAGAGAGTGCTTTGTCCTGATACTGATATTTTAATGGAAACTACAGAAACTGGGAAAGTTCACTGGGATAATTAAAAGACTTTATGTCATAATAACAATAATAAAAATAGGTGAAAGGGGATAAGCTTTAAGTTTATGGGAATGTAAAGTACATGGTGTCTGTAGTTAATGAAATTGTTTTGTATACTTGAAAGTTACTAAGAGAATATATATTAAACATTCTCATTGCAGAAAATAATTGTAAGTATGTGTGGTGATGGATGTTATCTCAATATGGTGGTGATCACAATACCTAGCATCGTAATTCATGTCCTATAACTAGTACTAATATAAAGTTATATGTCAGTCATATCTCAATGAAATACAATAACAAAACAAAATAATGCCAAGTGAAAAGTAAAGACACATGGGAGATTTGGAGGACAAAGCATGGAGTACAAATTCATAGATTTTTTTTTTTTAGTGACCAAAATTGAGTATATCTATGAATTGAGAGAAAATAGCCAATAGAGAAAGGAGGAACTGAGCCTAGAAAACCAGGGAGAGTTGACTAAAATTTCCCAAGGCAGAGAAATCTGTGCCAGAAGGGTGGATTATTTTGGACTAAGGGAAATATCTTTTTTACGACTTTCGCTACATACAGCTTCTTCTCCATCAAGTAGGAGACAGAGATTGACATCTGCTAATAGTGACAATGAAGGAGAAAACTTGCGGGAAGGGAAAAGATTTAAAATACTAATAGGAGACTACTATCGCTTTCCCCTATATCATGAACAATGGATATCAGAGAGACACCATTAAAGTGTCTTCTTTCTGTGTTATACCTGAGTGTAAAAGTATCTAAGTATAAGAGCCTGTGATAGAATCTTTAAAAATTATACACAGTAAGTCGCCAGCTGACTAGGTCAGAAGGGACGCTGACACAGGAAGCATGGAGTAGCAGTGAAATGCACAATGATGGGGTGAATGACTGGAGAAATTGAGGTGCCTGCAATTCATTTTCTTGCATGAAAATATCAGCGGACAGGGAGAAATGGAGCACAATGGGTTTTCAGAGGCATTGGGAGAGGAAAGGAATGCAGAGGCAAGTCTTGGAGTTAGGAGTCAATCTCTGCCAAAGTAGGGTCCCATTCACAGCTAATAACATAACTCAATAAACTTTTATTTGGGGCATCTATCATGGGGTAATGTTTACGTTTTCTAAATCATTGCACTTACATAACTTACGTAAGTTTATTTTAGAGATAGTACAGGGAAGCGAAAATTGAAGATAGTTATTTCAATTTTCAAAAAATAAAAAATAGAAAAATAAGTAATCTGGAAATTGAAGGCTTGAAAAAAATTTCTTTTAGGTGAGGGTATAAAAAATATTGTATATTTCTCAAAGAGGTGAAGATAACAGGGAGATGGGGATTCATTTTGCATTTATACTGAGATATATAATCCCCAGAGGAAAATGAAATAGTGAGTCCCTAAAGTTAAAAACAGACCTTTGTATATAATCTCCTTATTCCCCTTTTACACATAGACTATAACCCAGGGGGAAAAGACTAAACAAGCTTCTGCCCTGCTTATAACTAAGATCGTTAGTAGAAAATGTGATAAGCTATAAAGCTTTACTTTTTTCAGATCTTGAGTGAACTCCAAAGCATCATCTGAAATTATGACCTGTGATTCAGAAAATTTCTAGGCTATATCTGAAGTGAAGTCTGGACAGCTTTCTCATGGACTGAAAGAAATCAAAGCCTCAGAATCTAAAATTGTCTGTCAAATATCAGAGGGGTAAATCCCATAATAAGAAAACACTGAGGTTTTCTGATGTAGGGAGGGTAAGTTTCTTCATGTCATGTATAGTAATACATATATTTTATAATTTATTTTTATATATCCTTTACAATATTGTGTATTCCCTGCAGGTTTTCCATCACCAATTCACCCATGAACAATCACCACAGTCCCTTGTTATAGTACTATATTGTTTGTCTTGAGATAGATGGCCAGGGCCTAGATTATGCCTATTTCCTTCTCATATTGTACAGTCTGAGCACTGATGTTCTTTGCTATGTTTGGCTCATGTCAACTCCGATCAGACCAGGGTCACTAGTGTCATGATATGTCAGAGGTTCTATAGGTCCAGGTGCCCTGATTGTCCACATTCCCAGGTGTTGGATGAGGCACTGAGGGAAGAGCTGAGGTGTTCTCTAATGTAACTCTTTTCTTCTGTGTCCACATATTGTTTAGAAAAGAATGATTCCTGGAAATGTCTCCTTCGTGACTGAATTCATTCTCGAGGGCTTAACGGATCGACCAGACCTGCAGCTCCCGCTGTTCCTCCTCTTTGTAGTAATGTATGTGCTCTGTGTGTTAGGGAATTTAGGTTTACTCATTTTAATTGGGCTGAATGCACACTTTCACAGCCCCATGTACTTTTTCCTCTTTAATTTGTCCATTATAGACATTTTTTATTCTTCTGTGGTTACACCCAAAATGCTGATTAACTTCGTATCAGATAGAAATTTTATCTCCTACCCTGGATGCATGACCCAGCTTTTCTTTTTCTGTTTCTGTATCATTTCTGAGTGCTACGTGCTGACAGTAATGGCCTATGATCGCTATGTGGCCATCTGCAACCCACTCATGTATAATGTTGCCGTGTCACCTAAGGTGTGTTCCAGCCTTATGCTGGGTTCATACTTCATTTCATTTTCTGGCTCTTTGGCTCACACACTCTGCATGATGAGACTGACCTTCTGTGATGCCAGCATCATCAACCACTACTTTTGTGACATCCTTCCTCTGCTCCAGCTCTCCTGCACAAGCACCCATGTCAATGAGCTGGTGGTTTTTATTGTGGGAGGCATCAACATCGTTGTGCCCACTGTCACCATCTTTGGGTCTTATGGCTTCATCCTCTCCAGCATCCTCCGCATCAGCTCCACGGGAGGCAGGTCCAAAGCCTTCAGCACCTGCAGCTCCCACATCATTGCAGTTTCTCTCTTCTTTGGATCAGCTGCATTTATGTATCTCAAGCCCTCTTCTGCTGGGTCTATGGACCAGGGAAAAATCTCCTCTGTCTTTTATACCAATGTGGTTCCCATGATGAACCCTTTAATTTACAGCTTGAGGAATAAAGATGTTAAACTTGCTATGAAAAGAACTCTAAGTAGGATGAAGTTTTCATCATAAACAGTATCTCTCTGTGTCACAGCATAGGGAGGATCTGTGGTGTAATTCCACTAATTTTATTGGCAAAATTCTTTTCCGTAGCTGTGTTATCATTATGCAAGAAACAAAGTTCCTCCTTATAGTTTTTTAACCAGTTTTCAAAGAATAGGTTCTCTCCTTCCTCTCATTTGCACAATTTCTTTTCCTTGTTGTTTTTACATTTAGTAATACTACTAAGAATAAAATTTAGTAAGTTATTTTAATCATTTTGACTGCCTCCTCACCCATCTCCCCAGAATTGGAAAATGTGAATTATTATAAAAACCATGTCATAATAAACGAAAATGGAAATGTTCGGAATTTAACTTATGGTAGTAAATGTAGTGGTATATTGATGCTTATTCTAGCATGTTTCTTGTAGTAAAAATGTGAAAAAGTTTGAATTTCTACATATGTGTCATGGTTGGATATGTTTGGTGTATTCATTATAATGAATAATGGAATATTTTCATAAAGCTTTCTTAAGGGACAGTTGCAAAAGTTAGAGAAAAAAGCTCCTTTAAGTGCATTTGGAATTATCAGCAAGCAGGAATGTATGGAATGCTTTAAGGTATAAACTATTGTGGGTAGTGTTGGAGCAGGACAAGGAAAGGAAGAAAAAGTAAGCAAAAAGAAATGAGAGTGTATCTAAAAGATACAAAGTGTTTATCTAATCATGGCTACCATAATGCTGAAATATATTAGTATATTTGTGTGGGAAGATATATAGATGTGTGAAAATATTTTTTCATTTGTGTTTAACCACCACTAGCTATACATTATCAAATGTACCTACAGATCAAAGATGTGCCGGGAGAAAGGAAAGAAAATATTTCTATACTATTTGTCCAAGGGGAATGTGCAATTTTCCCTGTTGTGAAATTGTGAATAGAATACTGAACCTCCAAACACACAGGGTAAAACATCTCTATTTGTGTATTATCAGCTTCTTCACTCTGCCTTCTCAAAGGGTTTGAATTATGGAGGGGCTCACAGGAAAGCCTCTCATGCACCCCTGAGATGGAGATGCTGAAGCTGAGAATAAGAAAATCATTGGAGGCTGCCTGTTCTGATGTGCAGACCCTGAGAGCTGTGACATGTCTCTGCTGAAGACTAATGGTCACCTCTGGCAATATCATAATTAAAGTTTCTGAACTTATCAAATGGACTCTGAGAACAAGCCAAGTGTAAGGCTTCTAAATGTCTGAGTTCCCTGCACAAACGAGGGACGGGTATAGTTCAGTCCTATGATTTCCAAAGCAGCACAAGATTCTATTTGAGGAACAGTGGTGAGAAAAACCCACAGCTTTTCTGCTGACTTTTGTAATGAGGACTGCTCTTTGAATCCTTTGTGTTCCCACAGTCTGTGGTCCTAACTGTGGACAAGTAAAGGTCTCTGTGGGATAACAGTAGATATGACAAGTAGTGCTAAGATTGTAGGGTTTGCAGGGCTTCCATCTTCTGTTCCTTAGAAAATTTCTAGTGAGGAAGACCAAGTTCCATCTTGCTGTAGAGGTTTGGGAAGCCAAGGTGTCTCGGTGAGTCTCTTTCTCCATCTTACCTTGGTCCAGTGTTCATGCTCCCTACCTGCATAGCCCTTAGGATGGTGACTATCACTGTAGCTTCTTGGACAATGGGGCTTTCCTCTTGGTTATTTTCTAGCATACTGTTATTAATTAGTTATTTCTAATCCTTATTTTCTGTTAATCTTTCATATGCCAACTGAAGGGAAACTTCCATCCAACCCATCATGCAGTTGAAGTGGTCTTTTCTCATTTTCCAGTGTGAAGCAGTCAGACCTCACATAAAGACACCAGAGCAGTCTTTAGTCCTTTGACTCTGCCTGATTATTTGTGTCCCCTCTGAGGAAAGGCACCATTTATCTTTTCACTATTTTACCACTTAGGGCTTGTAGGAGCTGGCACATTTAAAGGCGTAATGAGTATTAGTAGATTAAGTATATGAACATTAGCGATGACTTTAAATTTTTAAAATGTTGAGAGAGTCACTCACAGTTGTTACCAATTGTCCTTTCTTAAATACATATGTAATAATTTACTTTTGTGGACCTTCTTCCACCACTTCTTAAATCATAGTAATGGAAAAAATGATGTAATTATGTATACCTAGATAGTTGTATGTATTGAAGATTTGGAGGAAGAATGTTTGAGCTAGGCAGTTCCTAGGTGCAAAGTAGAATAAGCAAATTCAGAATTTGTGGTATTAATCTCTCCAGGTTTAAACTTCAACTTCAGCTTCAACTTTGCTTTAGCTAATTATATGAGTCTGAAAGACATTAATTACTCTTTCAAGATAACTATTTCCACCACTCTCAAATGTGAAAAATAATAGTTTCTACTTTAAAGGTCTTTTGTGAAGTCATTTCTGTGCTTAGGATTTATGCTGAAGCAAATATGATACAGTTTAGGTTTTGCTGCTGTGTAGTAGAATCATTTCATTTTCAGAGACTCGGACTGAAAATATGCCAAATAAGAGGCTTGGTTGGAATACTTCAGGGTCCATCAACTTTAAAAATTTTGTCATTTTTGTCTTAATTTACTGGCTTATTCAGTGATAGGTTTAACTGGATTAATGATTCATGCTATGGATAGTGTATCTTGATCTTTTAGTGCCATGTCAATCACACATGTCTGTGATTCTTGAACTATGCTTTTGAAGTTCATTTCCAGTGTTTGTTACTGGTTATAGCCTAGTAGTTGGAATTTTCTTTTTCTTATATGATCTAAAACAGTCTGTGGACAATGGGCAGGATTTCGATTTTGTGGAAAGGACATTTCATGGTACCAGGGAAGTCTAGGGAGGATTTCGGGAAGGAGAGAGTGGTGAGTAGTATTCATTATTTAGTGGTTAGTTAGTAAAGGCTCAAATCAGGTTTAGTAATCTACAAACTTGGCAAGAGATGGAAGTGGTAGAAGCAAAAACCTAAGGAAGGAAAGGTGGATGTAGGAAAGTGTGCACAATGTACTACTTCAAAATGAATTAGAATAATGGAAAGATCAGTAAGGAATTAAAGATGTCTAGAAATAATCTCAAGGACTTGTAAATATTTAGGACAAAGTAAGTGTATCATTTCAAATCAGTAAGCAATGTAATATTTTTAATAAGTAGTGAGAAAAATACAGGTATATATTATGATAATCCACATATTAAAATATATCTCATGTTAAAAAGAATTTTATACAAATGACTAGAAAAGAATACAGGAAATTATAAGTATTTAATCCCAACCTAGAAGCAGAGGAAGAAATCATAGAAAACCTATTACCCTACAATGAACACTTCAAAATACATA
>PVIJ01024121.1:0-12942 GCA_004024925.1 Scalopus aquaticus
AACAGACACCCTACCAACTGGGAAAATATCTTTGCACACAATACATCTGATAAAGGACTGATAACAAAAATTTACAAGGAACTCACACAACTCAACAAAAAAAAAAGCCAATAACCCAATCAAAAAATGGGCAGAAGAGCTCAAAAGGCACTTCTCCAAAGAAGAAAAGCAAACGGCCAACAGATACATGAAAAAATGCTCAACATCACTTATAATCAAGGAAATGCAAATCAAAACCACTATGAGATACCAGCTCACAACTGTGAGGATGGCACACATTAAAAATACAGGCAACAACAAATGCTGGAAACGATGTGGAGAAAAAGGAACTCTTCTACACTGCTGGTGGGAATGTGAACTGTTCCAACCACTATGGAAGGCTGTATGGCAATTCCTCAAACTGCTCAACATGGTGCGTCCATACGACCCAGCAATACCACTTTTGGGAATTTACCCAAAGGAGGCAGAGGTGACATTTACAGAAAGATAGTATGAGCAAGTCTCCCAGTGCTCGCCCAAAGAGGCACACCTGGCAAAGGATAAAGACAGCAGAGGGCCTAGGAGAAAAAGGATAAGGAAGGAAGTGGTTCATCATCAAAAGTCATAATCCCACATCTTATCTCAAAAAATAATTTTTCTTCCAGACTCTTACAAACATCACTATTCATTTGGTATCAATAGAGTAACATTATTAGCTTTACTAAAGTATTTTTTTACACTAAAAAGGGCAAGCTAGAGGCCCAACAAACAAGCAAACTTAAATCACATAAGCACACAGTTTCCATTGAATTTTCCTTTTCACCTTTGTGACCTCTGTTCCTTTCACATGTACTGTCTGCTGAAGGTAGTAACAAGTACCTTAGCAGGCTTCTCCAGGTTCCTTTTCCCTTTGCATGAAAAACCACATTTTAAAAGCTTTTTCCTTGCCTGTATCTTAAAGCTTTATTATTTGCAAATTTTACATAAGCATTATTTGGAATTTGTCAAATCTTATAAAGTTAAAAAAGTTCTTTAAAAATACAGTTTTTTTTATAATCTAGAAATTTCATGTCTAGAAATAGCTGCTTTGTAATACCAGATATATTTCCTTAAGGTTACACACATACACACACACACCACCTATAAGTTGGTGTATCTTGATCTATGTCAAATGTATTACTCCATATTCTTCACAACCTGTAATATTGAAAATATTTTCTAAAACTTTTAAGTGTTTCTTTAAAACACCATTTATAGCCACTAATTAATATATCATCATACAAAAGTAGCTATTGTACCAATACTGATTTGTTCATTTTTGCCTGAGTCATTTATGACTACTTTGTAACTTAGAATTGCAAGGTCCTTTAGTATATACTTTTTCTCTCTAACATGGGTAGTTGTTTTCCACTTTGCATTCACAAGCTCCTGGCCAAAAAATCCTGATTTTTCAGACCTGTCTATAGGTAATTATAAAGTTTTGCCAGGCAGATCTCATGAAGGTAAGCCTGCCTTCCCCACAGAAGATGTGGTATATGGTCAGTGCGTTAAAGACTTCTGGAGAGAGTTGCAATGAAGGACATATGCCACCGCCCCACCGAGTCTGTCATTCTCAAATAAAGATCTGCTTTCCTAGTTCAGCTCCACAAGGGTCTCCTCATCGGAGTCAAGTGCCTTGGCTGAAGCATTTTTCTCTATTGTGATTCAGTCAATTTCCACTCCTACCCTCCCCTTGCCTTTCCTCCTCACCCCTAGTCTCCTAGGTCCATCAGGGGACAGGAACCTTTTGTTGAATACATCTGAGCAGTGGGACAATTGCCTGCACTGCACACCCTGTCATATGACAGTGCTGTTCCATGAGGAAGTGATCCACTAAGGAGCTGGAGCTTGATTTTGTCTCTTTATTACACTATCACAGTAAGTGAAGAAGTTTGATGGTGAGTTTGGCTCATTGTCCTAACTGAACACTTTGTCACCAGGCAGGTCAAGATTAATAGGCGTTTTCTTTTCTCCACCTTTCAGATTTACAATTAAGCACTGTCTCTCATTTTCTTAGTTTCAAAAGGAGAGGAAAACCAAAAACTTAAGATTTAAATGAAAACATTTAAAAATGAGAAAGGATGGAATCAGGAGACAAATATTTGTGGGGCAGTGTCTCCTTCTGAAATATTGACCTAAAAAATAAAACAGCCACTTATTTTATCAGAATAAAATGCATTTATTTGGGAATAGCAGTGGGATTGCAATTTGAAACAAGCTATAGCAAATGCTGTATATGAGGCCACCAAATAGAGGAGAGGAACTTTTTTTTTTTTTTATGGCGTAAAATAAAGAAATGGAGAGGGATTTTCGGGAATAAGAGTTCATAGGTGAAAAGTGAGGATTCATGTCAGTGATGGTGCTTCAGGAACTGAGTTGCTACTAAAGGCAGAAATCCAGTGTCAATTTTTCTTCTTGTTAGGGCCTGTAATTATGACCCTGTTGTTGATACATGTTATTCATGGTCCTTCCTGTTTGCATCTTTCATGGACATCCAGAGGACATATGAGAATGTCCTCTCATAATCTGGGCAGTCCATTTACATAAGGTTGCCCTCATTCAGCTACACAGAGCCTTTCTAGCTACTTTTAATCTGCATAACACATTTGATTGACATTTATTTGTTCTTTTGTATAATCTTTACAAACAATTACTTTTTTTAAAATATTTATTTATTTATGCATACAAGTTGGGGTACAGGCCAGGGGCATGGGGCAGCAAGAGGGTTCACCAGAGACAGAATGGGGAGCAGAACAGGCAGGTGGATGGAAATACACTGCTGAGGGGAGCAGCGGGGGAGGCAGGAGAGGCCATGTGGGAATCTCCCTGGCCAGGCATCAAACTCTTGTTGTAGCTGCCGACAGCTCCACAGCGCAGGGCTTAACCACTGCGCCACCCGGGAGGCCCCTCTTTACAAACAATTATAAGATAGGTATATTTACCCATTTTACAGCTAGGAAGACTTAGGTGCCAAAACAAAGTAACAACCATTTAAAAATGGATAACTTGGGCCTCCCTGGTGGTGCAACAGGTTAAGTCTCAGAACTATGAAGCTCTCCAGAGCCAGGGCAGCACAAGTTCAATACCCAGCCAGGGAGCTTCCCACATGGCGTAGCAGACCTTTCCTGCCTCTCCCGCTGCTCCCCTCACCAGTGTGTTTCAGTCAATCTGCCTGCTCTGATCCCCACTCTGTCTCTGGTGAATCTCCTCACCCTCCCATACCTCTGGCCTATACCCCAGCTTGTATGCATAAATTAATAAATCTTTAAAAAAATGGATAACATTCTTTCTGCAGCAATAATTCTGAGTATATTTCCTTTTGGCAGGCAGTGAAATATTTTAGATTAGAATCTATATTTCTCATTGTATTTAAAGACAGTATGTACAAGCAGAGATTGGAGATTCACCAGTCTTTGAGTTTATGGCACAAAGTAAAACATCACTTTCCTTGATGTTCCCTCAGAAGTGTGTTTTTGCCCTTGGGGAGAGGAGATTTCCACAGAAAGCAAAAGTAAAATTCTGACTTTCATTTGTATACCAAGTTTTCTCCTCTGGTTGGAGGTGATTGTCAGGAGAACTTTATTCCTCACAGGAAACAAAGCATGTTTAATTCCTGTCAAGTTGAACTAAAAAACTTGGACATATGGGGGGAAAAAAAAAACAACAACACTGCAGAACACTGTAAAAAATGCACCTGCTTCCTGGTCTTTTATGCTTTTACCATTGCCAATTATTCACCTGGGGAAAATGATATGCCAATAATAAGATGCAACTTTATTATACAAGATGAAGTGAAAAATAAGATAGAGACACTCCCTTTAGAAGACACTCTTAAGAAGCAAAACAAAAATTTGGGTCATTGTCTTTGGAGAGGCCATGAGATAAAATATGAAATGGATGCAATCATTATGGGCAGGCATGTTTACTAGTCTGGACCTCTACAAATGTTCATCTTTAAGCTGTATCTTTATGCTTTTTCTTCTATTATAGAGATTGATATTTGATTGAATCTTAGAAAAATGATACAGAAAATGGTATTTATAACTACTGTTGGTGGTGCATAAATGAATCGTGTTCTTATACCTGAGTAATTATGTTCTTCCTTATCAGTGATGACTTAAACATGCCTAATTTAAGTATGAGTTAGATACTTCAGAATTTTGCTAGACTAATTTATCTATTCTTCAAATATGTTTGTGAACTAATATTAGCTATGTATTGATGCAACTTCTTGCATTCTTCTGACAATGAATAAGAAAACAAACAAAACAAAACAAACCCAGGCCTCCAGGAACTGAGCCAATGGTGTAAAATTAAGCACGAGAATAGAGAGGTATGAGATATGGGAGTCACAGTGATTTTATGAAGTGCTGTGGGAACATAGGGGAAAGAGACTGAAACCTTATGAGAAAAGCCATTTTTTTCTACCTGACAGAGTAGGCTCTTTTGGGTCAAAATGAGAGAAAGTCATGAGAAGTTTGGATAAGGAAAGTGTTATGAAATAGGAAAAATGTCTTTAATGTTTTCTGAACATGTAAACACTTGTAGGGCATTCATCATAGTATATTTGATAGCCAAAGATTAAAACATTAGTCTACATTTGCAGCAAGTAATATCAAATGCCTGTAATTATACCATCAAAGCTAATTTTGTGGTGTTGGCACATACAGTGTGTTGGTTAATATATGTGCATTTGACAATGCATGAGTGCATTTTGCATTTCACACCCTTTGTATTTCAGAGGGAAAACTATTGCTCTGTCAACATGATACATGTTGATATTCGTAAATGATAACTGCTGAATGTGATCTTGATAAAAGAATGGCTACTAAGGGAGTTTAATTTACAAACACTCACAGGTTGATTAGTTGGATCTAGTTATTTTTAAATGTCAGGCAATTTTCAGAGAAGTGTAAGAGGCAAATGAAACAATAGAGATGGTACTTATTACTACTTCTTTTAACACCCACATAAAATCCCAAAGTACAAAAGTCTCATAACAGGATGTCTTTTCTCAGTCACAAATAGCAATGACATCTCTATGGGCCTTGTCTATGCTAACTTATGTTGTTAGTTTCTGACTTATTTTTATGGAAAAAATGGTAAGGATTCAGCTTTCCAAGGATTCTCGAAGGCTCTTAAGCCACCTTTGGCAGAAGAAGATGTGCTTTGCAGCATCACTGGTCTGTGATGGGCAGTAGCTTCTTTCAATGTCCCAATACTCTAAACTCAGTGAAGAAGTGTCCTTCAAAGCCATGTGACTGACATAAAGTCATTAAATTAAAAACATTTAGTTTTAAAAATTTTAAAATACCCATCCCATTTAAAATGTTTTATAATTTGTTTCTGATATGGATCAATATATAATTATAAACTATTTAAAAATATATATAAAGTTTTCTTTCATTTTATGAATGCACAAAATGTTAAGCATTTCATGAATGGTAATTGCCACTGTTCAACTAGGTGAAAAAAATATTTTTTTTTGTTATTTTTATTTGTGTCTTTTACATTACTGTATATTACCCATAGGTTTCCCACCACCAATTCACCTGTGAACCTTTACCACAGTTCCCTGTGCTCCCCTTTCCCCATTTCTGAGCCCCAATCCTCCCCCCTCTCTCACTGATTGACGCTCTTGTATTTTGTTCCCCTAAATTCCTGTTATAAGTGAGACCATTCGATATTTTTCTTTTTCCTTTTGGCTTATTTCACTGAGCCAAAGAAGAAAAGCAAATGGCCAACAGCCATGTGAAAAAATGTTCAACATCACTTATAATCAGGGAAATGCAAATCAAAACCACAATGAGATACCACCTCATGCCAGTGACAATGGCATACATTAAAAAAACAGGCAACAACAAATGCTGGCGAAGATGGGGAGGAAAAGGAACTCTTCTACACTGCTGGTGGGAATGCAAACTGGTCCAACCACTGTGGAAAGCCGTATGGCGTTTCCTCAAATTAATAAACGTGGAGTTCTCATATGACCCAGCAATACCACTTTTGGGAATCTACCCAAAGAACACGAAAAACTAATCCAAAAGGATACATGCACCCGTATGTTTATTGCAGCACTATTTAAAAAAAAAATAATTTTTCACCAAAGAAAGCTTCAGAAGGCAACTTTTTTTTTTTCCTGCCCACCTGTGACTATGCAGGTGACTCTCTTTTTCTTTCTCATTTTCCTAATAAATATTTTAAACCTTATAAAATGTAAAATAAAAAAAGAAAAAGAAAATTTTCTGAAAAGGACATTTATAGGACTGAGAGTATAAATGCAGATATCCAAAAATTGTGAAGACATGAAAAATACTAAAATTTTCTAAGAATAGTACTATTAGTAGTAATAGTCTGTCGATGCCTGACTCCTTGATAATTTAAGTAAATAAAATGCATTGTGATTTATTTGATTTTTTATTGAGACATTTATCATTTAACATATATTTAATACTGAAATATTGGGTAAAAGATATATCGTTTAATTTTAGGTTAATACCTAAAAATGGTCCTGCATATGTGTATGTGTGTATGCATATGATGGTGTTTTATCTTCATTTTTCTAAGGATTTTTGTTCCTCCTTTCTCTCTACCCTAGACTTATGCATCTTTAACTAACATAACCTTAGATTATGTCATAAATTATTCTGGGACAACTTATTTGGCCTTTAAAAAATAAACTGATTATTATGATTCTAATTTCTACCACTTACTTTCTTTGTGTGGTTATTAGAAGGACGAACAACATCATACTTGGTAAAATTATAATCATTAAAAGTCTGTGTGCTCCTAGAAGACAAAAGCAATAAAAAAATATGTTACTAGTCTTTCTTATTATTGATGTTACTAAAATGGGAATTGAGAGACATAATAATTATCAAATAGGTGCCACTTCTGGTGGATAAAATTCTTCTTGTAAAAGTATTGCTCTAGACTAAAATTATTCTAAACTATGCAAAAATATGTCATCTATAGACTCTCCTATATTTCATTATTTTATTACTTGTATTCATTTCTAAAATGGAGATCAGCTATGTGTTTTATTTTTATGATGCTTTAGCTTATCAAGCACAATGTAAATTCCAAATGTTTACTAATCATATTAATATGGCCCTTGCAAAGATGGAAATAGTTTAGATCATATATTCCTGTAAGGCCATCTGTCATTTTTATGCTACAGTGAAATAATCTTCCTGGTTTGTTGCCTGGGAAGTGAACTCTCTTTTAAATCATCTCAATTTAGATTTTGTCTCCTCCCTTTGGAATGCATTTATATCACTGACAAAAAAATAGTAATGATTTGGGATTTTGTTGTGCATACAAATCTTATCAGTGACGAGAGAAGAAAGAATTCTAAGGATTCATCACAATGTATTCCTAGAGATGCAAATGTCCACAGCAGTCTTTCTAATCTATAGCATTGACTCACACAGAAATCACTGGAAGAGTAAAGGTTAGCTAAATAACAAGGAAAGAAAGCTGATCTGTAATGGACCAAATCACTTTGTGTTACTGGTGGGCAGGAAGAGGAAAAGTTCTTATTGAACATTTTTTCTGTGACAGATTCACTAACATCAAATTATAAAGATTGCAGTGGAGGAAAGGAAAATAAATAACCTAAATGACAAAGTCCTATGACTGTGGATATTAAAGAACCTTTACAGTATATATAAAAAAATAAACATAACATCATAGGGTTAGAGAAAGGGCAGTAAAAGTATCAATACACTGATTTTCTGTTCTTCCTTTGATGGAAGTTAATATTGAAAAGAGTGAGAAAACTGAAAATGTTGGAATTATTTCATTAAAAGGCACACTGCAATGATTCCAGTATTGCCATTTTCAGGACTCTCCTGCCCCTGTTGTTTTCAGAGGACTTATTTTTAAGGAACTAGTCTCACAAAGAATTATTAATGTTAAGTTATGCAATATTTTCCCTTTAATTTCAGGTTAGTTTTATCCTCATATATTCATGCAAAGGTTAACACATTTAACTAAAATATCATAAAATTCTAAATAATCATTTATCAATCCACCCATATGTGTACTATCCTAGTATCTATTGATAGCAATATCTGCAATATTGAACAAATGTTAATATTTTCTATTTATGATTCAAATTTCCCCTTCACATTTTTCACTAATCTTATTCCTACCAAAAGTAATTTTCCTATTATCTTGTATTTTTATTATTTGCCACATATAAATATTATTGAATATCATACTAAAAAACACCAGTTACAAAAATATGTGATTAAATTGAATGTTAGTTTATTAGATCTCATTGGGCTCAAACTCTTGAATTTTCAAAGCAAATTCAAATCCTTGTTTATCACTAAGGAGAATTCCTTAATAAATAAAACATAATATTGGTTAAAGTTATAATCATTCAAATAAAAAGGAATATATAAAGTAATAAAATGATGAAAATTGACATAGGAAACAAATCTGAAAAGTAAATACTATATTTGTAAGATCTAGAAAAATTATTCATTAAAAATGGATAAATATTGCCATTTGTCTCTCAAAATGTATACAAGCAAGTAGCATTTTTTGAAGTGTCTTTTTTTGGTGTCAGAAAATAAGTCTAAGCTACTCATACTGACAATGAAAAGACAATATTTGGGAAACATGAATATTTTCATTTATCTTACCTCTTTAACAACCAAGATTTCATTGCCCTAGAGAGTTTGATGTATGTTTTTTTTTTCCATGTTTAATATCACTGGTCACAAAATGTAACATGTAGTAATAAAACCACTTTTGTGTGTGTTTTCAATGTGCCCAGCTACTTTTGCTAGATTTAATGAGACTACCTCTGAACATTCTTCAGAAGCTGCTTCCAACACTGTGATAGACGAAAGGGTCTCTATGAATAGTCAGCGGAATGCATAAAAGGGCTTTGAACTCTTAGAGCAGGATTTTTTTGTTGTTGAGCTCCTTGCTGCTTCAACTTGATGCCATTCTGTGCACTTTTCAGGCTATTAGAAATTTTCAATATACTGTGGTAGAAAGTGAATTTCAGAGGCTTTAATGGAGATCACAGGAGATGATCCATGGAAATGTAGTTTAAGTATCAAAAGATTCTAAGACAACCCTTAAAAACTACTGATAACTGGATAAGAAATGCCCCAGCCCTTATACCAATCTAGGAAAGAAGCGTAGAAAGAAATATGGGACTAAATAGACACAGATTTCCTTTAAAAGATAAGAGTAAAAAATTTATTAGTAGAAAGCAGAAAATATAAACAAGGTGTAAGACAGAAATTTTAGAAATATAGTAAATAAAACTATATTTATATTCAGCAAAAATTATATCAAATGTTATAGTGCGCCACAATAATCACGAGGCAGAGGAGTGGTCAGACAAGGGCCTTTATTAATACTCAGCCATATCCATGGCCAGCTCGAAGCCTCATCTGCAGAATATCAATGCTGAGGACTGCACCAGCGGCCGGCTTAAGGCCCCATCCGCAGAAGTGCAGCCCCGAAGCAAGGGTGAGTAGGGGTTTTATCTTGCCCCCCTCCACGTTCTCACAGTATAGCTACTAATTCCATAAAAGGCAAGCATGCTAGCTATGTTACACAAACAGAGCAGAGAGGTTATGTCACGTAGCCAGACACTGGGTCTTATCTGGGGCTAGGGAGGTGTTTACTTTGAAGAGAACGACCTTGCATGAACAGCTGGTAGAAGGCATGTCTGTCCTTTTGCTGACCCAGGCTGCCTTGGAGTGGGAGTGAGGGTCTGCACTATCTCATTCACCATAACACAAACACTTTCAGCACATATATTTCATTACATTTACTACTTTTGTTACAGGACAGGAAGAGGAGCACCTCCGAAACCGTAGACCTACCCTGTTCTAAATGGGTTCTGCCATCTGCCGCATCAATCAAAACATACAGGACCTTTTGTGGAAAGAAACTTTAATACAATTAGAAAAGACATAGAAGACAAAGAAAATAGTATCTAAGTCAAGCACCCAATGTTAAACAACTCCTCATGGGTAAAAGTCCACCCAAATGGGATTGACCCAAAGTAAGTCTCGAAAGCCTGCCACAAGTGTAGAACAGCTTCTGGCAGGGACGCACACCTAAGGGTCAGAAACAGACAATTCTGAGAGGAACAGAACAAAATCAAAACCAAAATCAACATCGCCATCGTTAACTTCCCCATGGGTCTCTCACCCACATCTCTTTCAATCAGTCCAGGCCAGTGCAGCTTCTTTACAAGTCTCTCTGCTCCTTGGGCCTCTTCTGGCTTCCCATCCTTCTTCCGTCTCCTCCTGTCTTCTGCCTGTGTTCTGTGTCTCCTCTGTGTTTTTCTTCTCCAGCTTCTTATATCCTGCTCAGTTCTACCCTACCTTGGGTGGGACAGGGAACCTGGGACACACTCTTTTTCCTGGGGACCACCCTGTTACACTTTCTTATAACCATTGGGAAAAAAATTAACTGAGAGACTGACAGGATGAAACTGACACCGTCATTTCAGGTTTTCAGGCTAGTCTCCCAGCCAGGAATGGAAATCAAGCTGTGGGGGTAGGGCTGAGTTCCAGCCATTAGACCACCACAGGTTGGTGTATCATGAAGCCTCAGCAGGAACTTCGCCAACATTCAGGCAAGCAAGAGAAAAGAGGCAAATTTGTTTAGAAAAATAGATATAAGTAAAAGCTTATTTAGGAGAAAAGGAAATAAAGTGGGACACCCAGGCCAATGACCACACCAGGGAGAGGCGAAGAAGCCAAGTGGTGTCTGCCTCAGGAAACATATGCCTTCTTTTCCTAATTATTTTAAAGCCCCATAAGTCTCTTTGTGATTGGTTAGTTCTCTGTGGTCTCACTCACTCTGTCTTAATGTCTCTGTGCCCAGAGTTACCTCTTGTGTCTCAGCCCTTGTCTTAGGTCCTTTTGCTTATCATCCTTGTCTGAAAATGTCCTGTTGCCCCTAGTCCTGGGGGTGTTTGATTAGCCTCCTTTGGCATTTGTTGCCCTTATCTGGAGTTTTACTTAATCCTCAGAGGCTTTTTCCTATTCTCTTCTGACCCTAGATGCTAACTGCTTGCCCTATGACTCAAAGTCTCCAGGGTAGATTAATAAGGGGTTATTTAGAAACAATTTGGAAATAAGATCTTGCATGCCTGTTATCAGAGAGAGCAAAAATGATGGCAAAAGATTTAGGTGACTCTTTGTTCATCCTCATAACTTCGCCTCCACACATTTACTTTATCTAAGACACAATTGTTCTCTTCTGCTTTCTAGTTTTTTAATATTAAAATATTTTATGATTATCTTAGATAATCTTTTGCTTCTTTCCAGAATTCTTCATCTTAGAATTTTTGGCATTCAGAGTATATGAAATATAAGTGATATATGAAACATATATGAAATATAAGTGATATCCAGAAAGTGTTTGCATGAAAAGATTGGTGTACTTGTAGACCAAGTGGACAAAAGTGTTGTAATCTAATAAACAATAGGACCAGAGTATCACCAGAAGGGCCATAAATATCAGGGACCCATTCTAAGCTATAGCACTTTTTGTCCTACTCTGGATTTTTGAATGAGCAAGATTTAAAACAATTGCAATAATTAAACACTTCCTCTGCCTCTCCTTAGAATAGTGGGTGTCCTTTTTCTTAAATGTCAGATAAAAATAATGAAGTGTGGAGCATCAAAGTGATTAAGTTCTATATCAAAGTTTTTAGACATTTGTGCATAATGATGTTTCATTATATATTAAACTGTCATTTAATCATTTGGTTTATTTTGGCTAATAATAATAAGGTCTTCACAGATAAAGACACTGCATTATACATTTTGTTTCCATCACAATGCCTACAATACAATATGGTGGCTTCTCAAAGAGACTTCTTTAGTGATTGTTTGGCTAAACTGAAGGATCTGTATTGTTGACTGAAAATACAGCCTCAATCACAGTTAGATAAGAATTTAGTAGATAACCAAAGTAAGCATTTAAAGCCAGGTAGCAGTCAGACAGATTTTACTTTTTGAGAGCTGTTCCAATATTTCAAGTTTGAATTTAGTTTATATAGGTAGGAACAGTGAATCATTGACATTAAAAATTGTAGTTATTCCAGACAATGCTCCTGCCCACCTGTGTTTATGAAGGCATCTCTTTCCACAAACCCCGAACCCATCCCTTACAGGGGTAGCTTTTTCTGCCCACTGTGTACGTGCAAACTTCCTTTACTTTACTTTCTTTTTTTAAAATAATAAACCTGCCCTTTTGACATAACTAAACTTTTCTGCGGGAAAACTTGCCATGTGATGCTGAAAGGGGAGTTGTGATGGAACTTTTCTCAGAGCCCCTCCTCATGGTCCACTGTTAACTGATTCCACCTGCATTCCCAAGACCTTGGGAAATTGACTGAATTACATCCCTAATAAAATTTTGTTTGTTTGTTTGTTTGTTTTTTACTGCCCTCCGTGTGCCAAGATGCTCAAAATAATAGACCAGTTCAGTACAGTAGCAGGATACAAAATCAATGCACAAAAATCAGTAGCCTTCCTATATGCAAACACCCAATCTGAAGAAGAAGAAATTAAGAAATCCATCCCCTTCAAAATCGAAACCAAAAGATTCAAATATCTGGGAATAAATCTAACAAAAGACATAAAGGACTTATATAAAGAAAACTACAAAACTCTGTTGAAAGAAATAGAAGAAGACACAAGAAGATGGAAAGGCATCCCCTGCTCATGGATTGGATTGGAAGGATTAACATTATCAAAATGGCAATCCTACCAAAAGCAATTTACAGATTCAACGCTATTCCAATAAAAATCTCAATGACATTCTTCAAAGAAATAGATCGACTACTGATGAAATTCATATGGAACCACAAAAAACCTCGCATAGCTAAAGCCCTCCTAACTAAAAAGAAAGAAAATGGAGGAATTTCAC
>PVIJ01024122.1:0-12941 GCA_004024925.1 Scalopus aquaticus
GTGTGTGTGTGTGTGTGTGTGTGTGCGCGCGCGCGCGCACGTGCGCACGCACACACATGCATGTATATATCTTTGTCTCTTCTGTCTTGGTCTCTCTCTCCCTGTGTCTCTCACTCTCTCTCAAGAATTCAAGGACCTGGGCCTCCCTGGCGGCGCAGCGGTTAAGCGCTGCGCTGTGGCGCCGTAGGCAGCGGCGACTCCAGTTCAATGCCCAGCCAGGAGCTTCTCACATGGTGCAGCAGACCTCTCCTGCCTCACCTGCTGCTCCCCTCAGCAGTGTATTTCTGTTGATCTACCTGTACTGCTCCCCACTCTGTCTCTGGTGAACCCTCTCGCCACCCCACGCCTCTGGCCTGTACCCCAGCTTGTATGCATAAATAAATAAATCTTTAAAAAAAAAAAAAAAAGAATTCAAGGACCTGAAAATGAAATGACCAGAAGTCCAAGTCCATCTTGTTCTAGCTGAACCCTAAAGATGGTTAGAGATTTTTCTAAGTCACAGAGAGAATAATGCACTTAGGGGAAAGCTGGGATTCCACCCCAAATTCCCAGAAGGGCTGTGAGGGGTGACTGCAGGGAAAGGCTGGGAGCATGTCTCGTGCCCATTACATGGCCAGTGCCACTGACAGGCCAGGAGGGCATGTGGTCTGCACGCAGCCTGCTTGAGAACCCCAACTGCACGTCCTGAGTAGGAGGAGGGAGAGGGCCATGGAGGGGAGGGGAGAAAGAGACTCTTTGGAACCCGTTTGATCTCACTGCATATCCGGGTCATTAAAAGATATCATTTTGAGGGGTAGAGTGCAGCCTAATGTGGTATCAGTGACAGAATCAAATTAAAATTTAAAAAAGAAACGTGTCTGACATTCTTGTAAATGGCTCTCAGGAAGGACAGGACCATAGTCTGGGAGAGTCCTGGGATGACCCTGGAGTGCCTGCCCTCAGATTCACAATGGCCTCGGGCACAGGAGCCCCCAGGGTTACTGAGAAAAAGGAGAGTGCCCCACCCCCATGGCAGACCCTCCCAGTGAGGTCCTATCAAAGTCCAGAGGGCAGTCCCTGAGATGGAGCTCCAAGAATCCTCCCTCACAGCCCAGCCACAGCCCAACCACATGGCCCTGGGTGCCAACCTCCTCGCCTCTCGTGGGCATTGCTAGTCATCCAGCCAAGAAACCTCCCCTTCCTCAACCCAACATCCACACTGTCCCTTGTCCTCTCTTTTCCACTCACTGGATTATCACAAAACTGCTCCTTCCGGCTTCCTGCCTGCCACTGCCAGGTCTCACCTCTCTTCAATTTCCACCTTTGCTTCAGGCACAGTCTCCTAACTAGCTCCTTTTCTTGTGTCTTCCTGCCTCCAATTTACTCACTCAGCAAATATTTGAGTGTACCTTCCAGGTGTGGTGTTTTAGGCTGGGTGCTGGAGAACCAAGCAGGGGTAGATTAAGGTAGGTGAGTGACCTGCCTCAGGAGCACAATTCAAGGAGGCACTCACCTCCAACTCCTGCCCCTTCATTCCTTAAATGCTGCCTTGTCCTACTCCCCTCCTGGAGCCAAGTGTAATTCGGAGCTGCTTCAGCCTCTGTAGAGCTGTGAAGGAGAAATAGACAAAAATCAAGCAAGTACACAAAATCTCCCCAGCACTGGGCAGGATGCTGGGATAGTGTGCAAAGGGGGAGGCCAGATCCAGTCTGGGAGGGAGGTCTTGGAACGCGTGGCTGGAGCAAGAGTTGAAGAGCAAGTGGGGTCTAATCAGTTGGGGGTGGGGGTGGGGCAAAAGATAGATCAAGGGAAAGATGGACCAAGGACTGAAGGCAGAAGGAGCAGGTCAGACTGCCACAGAAGGGAGTATAGACAAGAATGAAGAGCAAAACAAAGCTGCTGGGAAAGTGGGTATGGCACAAGAAGATGCTGGGAGGAGAAATAGGTCCAGGCAAGGCTTCCTTGGCCAAGAAGTGAGACAGAGAGTTCAGCCTGCAGACTCAGAGCAGTCAACTGGACCTGATGGCAGCAATGGAGGGGTAGAGAAGTGGGGGATACTAGACCAGGAAAATGAACTGTATTCATGCTGCAATCAGGAGTTGGGGGGCATTGAAGAAAGGCTGTTGATTGATGAATGGTTATTCATTGGTGCTAATGGCTTTAATCAACGGGAAAGATCTCAATAAAAACAAATGATTAGTCTTTATAATAGAAGTGTCAATGGTCCCTTAATGAATGAATTTGCTAATTCATCTTCCCCTCTGAGACACTCAGTCTTGGCTGAGGACCTTGAAGATCTTAACCTGCTGTGAGTGCTGGATCCCACTTTATTTGACTTTGAGAACCTGGGAAATATACCCCAGGGGACAGCAGAGTGCTCCCCAATTGCATGTGTCCTGTGTTCTCATCTCCAGAGAACCCTGCCCAACAACCCCAGTCTCTCACCAGTCAAGTGCCTTTAAGGAGTGGGGACAGAAGCACCTCACTGGGAACTACCAAGCCTAAAGAGTGGCTTTCCCACAGCACCTTACCTGACTGACACTACGCTAAAGGCAACAGGGTGGAGAGAGCTCTTGACACACTCCCTTTTCTCCATTAGCCCTGAGCTGCCTCAGACCCCTGTCCCCTCTGGCAGTTCCAGACCTTGACCCACTGCTAGTCACACAGAGCCCATTCTTCACATCTACATCATGATGCTTTTCATCTATCTGGCATCTGGGTAGCTCATGGTGTTGGCCTCACTGAGATCAAAATTTTCATGGGACACTCATTTCACCTCTCTGGCACCTGACAGAATTTCACGAGACACTCACTTCTCTCCTTTACTTTACTCCTCTTACATTCCCCGAAATAGCAAAGATGATCCAGGCAGCCTTCCCCCAGGCCTATGTTAACCCACCTCCTCTTCAGAGACTTAGCCCATATCCAGCCCAGAGACCACAGGAAAATGGAGAACTTTTGCCCTATTTAGTGGACAGTTCATGGCATTGGCCTCACTGAGATGAAGATTATAATTGGCCCTTTGCCTCATCCTCACTGTCTGACCCTGGGCAAAATATCTGACTCCTCTGGGCCTGTCTCTCTGCCCAGGAAGATTGATATTGACCTCAAGGACTACTGTGGTACGGAAACACTGCAGCCTGCTCTGGCCCAGAGCAGGATCTCAGTGAGTGCTCCCTTCCCGTCTGCAGTGACCAGGAGCTATGAGAAGGCAGATCAGGACCATCGTTCACAGCCTCCAGCTTATCGACAGCAGCCCAGGACCCACAAAGGCTGAGTCCATGCTGCTGGACTGTTGTCCTGAGCACCAACGGACTCCCCATTCCCTTCTTTTCCACCTGGGAAAAAGCCATAGGAGCAAGGAAACCTGGCCCAATCCAGATTGGGTAGAACAAATCAAAAGCCACAGGCAAGTGGAGTCAGAATTTGAATGCAGCTTTGAATTTTATTTGTGTTTTATTAATCTTCACATCAAACCATCACACTCCCAGATTTGTCCAAACCCAAGCTAAACCATCTTGGAAGTTCCTTGTGAGTGTCATCTCTCTCATGTGCTGCTCTGTAGAGTTGGTTAAGCCTCTCACTTGTATCTCATTTGACCCACACAGCGATGCGACAATGTAAGGTGGGTGTCATTTCTCAGAGGAGGAGACTGAGGTTCACAGTGGTCCAGAGACTTCCTCCAAATCGCAGTCTATGGCAAAGCCAGTCTTCAAACCTGGGCCTGTGAATGCCTAGGTTCTTCTCTTTCTCTTTCTTCTCTGCTCCTCCTTCTCCTCTCACCCTTTTCCTCCTTCTCCCTGGCTCATAAACTGCTGACTCCACATGGAATCAGATTGTCAGACTTTTCTCAAAAGCCCACAGGGACTGATAGACATAAGAGTTAGCTCCAAACCCAGAAGTACCCGGAGTGCCTTCCTCTCCCTCCCCTGCCAACTCACCTCCCTCCAAAATGAACCCAGCACAGACTCCCTAAGCCAGTGAGGGGGGCCACTTGCAAACTCTCATCCAATTATCATTTTAATTAACATCAAATTGACATAATGGCAGTCCAGAAAGTCTGGTCCCAGCTGCACTGAGAGCCATTCAGTGCTGATAGCCATTTGGGGGTTCACAATGGGAAAGGCTCTTTTTTACCACCTCAAAGTTTTTCTAATCATTTGAGGACAAATGGTAACAATCATACAAACCAAATTCAAAATAATAGGATGGAAAATTGCTATTCCAATGAAGCTTGGGAGTGGAGAGCCCCCAGGACCACACACGCGGCCCAGACAGGACTGGCTGCCCTGGAGAACTAGCCTGTGTTTACTGTGGTCTGTAGCATCAGTTTGACTGTGCCCAATCATGTATCATTCATTCATTCATTCACTCATTCACTCATGTTTTCACACATTCACTCACCTATGCAAATTGTTATTCACGCCTCCATGTCTTATGACTCATTAACTTCTCATTCGTTTATTTCTTCAATCTTCTGTTTTTTCGTTTATTCACTCACACATCCATTCATCCAAGAAATATTTTATAAACATCTATGTGCCAGACACAGTTCCTCTGAGTATCTGGTGGCATCCACCGCAATCCTAGACATCTCTGACTGGATACAAAGAAAACCCCTGCCCTGGTGGAATTTACAAACCCAATCTCAACTCAGGATGAGCCACAAAGAGAAGGGAACTGCTCTGCTCATCTTAACCACAAAGCTGGCACAGTCAAACAGGCATGGGGTGAGGAGGGCAACCCACTCAGGGCAGGACCTCGACAAAAGAGAGTGAGCAAATGCAGGAAGGACAGACACCAAGGCCCTGCTGTGATGAGGACAAGGGCTGTGACCGCAGCCTGATCTGATCCAGGAGGTGGGCGGTGAGTGTAAGCTAGAGGTACCCAGAGAGGCTGGTGCTTACCTAGGGGTTTTGAGTCCCAGGGAGCGTGCCCGTCAAAAACAGTAATTCTTAAACCCTGACCTAGATAGAATATGTTCCTGAACTAACTTGGACTGTTGATTTGTTCTCAACCCAGAGAGGAAAATAATAAGCTAAAGGACTATGTTCTCTCAATTAATATTGTCCTTCTCTCATATCTATTTCCAACTCATTTGTGTCTCTTACTCATCTACACCAGGGTCCAGTATGAGAGGCTATCCAATTAAACACAGAATTATACATGCATTATTTTGAATTGCATGGTGCAGAGCTCTGTGGTTTCTGGCTGCTATGCCCCCTCATCACATTTGCCTGTAACTGTGGCAAAGGACAGTCTCACTAGAAATGCCTAGAGGGCCTCCCTGGTGGCCTAGGGGTTAAGTCTCAGTCCTATCCCCCCTACAGCCTGAGTTCAATCCCTGGCCAGGGAGCTGACCCACATAAGGTTCAGCAGACCTCTCCTGCCTTGCCCGCTGCTCCCCTCAGCAGTGCACTTCAGTAGATCTCCCTGCTCTGCTCCCCACTCTGTCTCTGGTGAATCCTCTCACCCTCCACATCTCTGCCCTGCACCCCAGCTCTTCTACACAGAAATAAAATAATAATAATAAAAGAAATGCCTAGAGCAGCCTGGCTTAGAAGTTCCTGTGCTTAGCTCCCCCATTGCTACCTGTCACAGGTAGCACATCGCCTGAAGTCTACCTCGTGAGAGCATCCGCATCGTCACCTTTGAAGCTGACCTGCAGGCTGGCCGTTTGTGAGTGTCTAGCATCACCAGTGGTTGTAAACTCTGTCACTGTAGCTAAGCTGAACAGACAGAGCTCTGCTGAGTGGTACTAGAATGAACTGGTACAGACTGGTGTGGGATGAGCTGAACTGGTAGATTTAGACAAGAAACTGGGCAGACTGTGCTGAGCCATGCAGCACTAGAATAGAGCCAGCTTGGCCAGGAGGTTACCCGATGTGGGACAGTATCCTAAAAGGCCTCATGGAACACGTCCCTAGGGCTCTTCAGCTGAGCTGGATGACCTGTACCCTCCCCCTGCACTGGAACAAGCCAGAGTCAACCCCCCCTCCCCCCACACGTCCTCCCCTCCCCAAGATTCCTTTTTTATCAGAGCTTTGGATCAAATGGGATCTACTGCCTGCTAGAGATTTTCATTTGCTAGTCACAATCCTAATTGATCTCATGAATTAATTGGTGATAGAAGAATGAGGGAATAGGAGGATGGGGGTATAATGCTCATGGCTGATTATGACACTGAGCCTCTCTACCACTCTCTCTAATTCTGGCCGAACTCATGACAGTGGTAGGGTTCGCCTCGGAGTCTTCTCAGACCAGGTATTAAGTTTGATTCCTAGTCTCCGCCAAATTGAGAGAGGAAAGGGGTCCATACAGGCACCTGGCTCAGATTCTGTGCTCTGCTTCACCTTGATTCAGCAGCCTATGGCCTAAATATTGGGGTGGAGGGTTCCTGGAATTCAGTACATTCCATTTGCACTAGCTTTCCTGGGCTCTCTGAGCATTGCTTGGGCATTTTTCCTGTCCTCTCTCATCTCCCATTCTGTTCTCTCCTTCCCCCTTCATGTGACATTACCACTCAGCTGCCAAGAAGGCTTTCTTGATCTGCAAAAACTGAACTCATGCCCTGGAGTTTCTACATTTCTCCCAGCCCCAGCCATTCATTCATTCATTAGTTCATTCATTTATTGATTGCCAGTTTTCCCCAAGGCATGAAAGATAAAGGCATTGTTATTCTGCTAGAAAGAGGGTGGTTATTGTAAGCCTGTGATGTCAAGCATTTAATAAGCACTAAATAATGTTTAAATTAAGTAATCTCCTCAACCATGATCTCACATACAGCTTGTACTTGCAAATTAATATTGACCCCACATTTTAATGATGAGCAAACTGAGACTCACGTGGCTAAGAGGTACTCAAGCAATATTCACACCTGATCATACTTTTCTTTACTCTCGCCTGAAGTATCCTGCTCTCCCCACCACCCATCATCTCTGACCACAGTCCAGACATGGACCCAGGTCTGTTTGTTTCCTGCTGTCCCCTCCCTTGGCATCACATTGCCGTCACATTTGTTGGGAATTAAAAATCAGTCAAAACAGAAAAGGAAAGCCACCAGTGAAACAAAGGCTGGTGATTGAATTAAGCTACTTTCCTCTTTTTTTCTTAACATAATTTAGTCAAATTGATTTATGTGCATAGCCCTCCTGCATGTTAAACTCTTCCCAGGATCAGAGCAAGAAAGGAAGCTCACAGGAGCCCATCGTCTGCAGCTACTAAGTGCACATATAAAGGGCAGAAGACCCAGATCCTGAGCAAACAGTGCGGTCCGGGTTTGGCCCCAACTACCATCCCACCATGAACAAGAATTTAGAAGTGACATCACTTGGACATCAGATGCCTTTAGGGACCTGCTGTTGGGCTGAGTTACCAGTCTGCACCCTTCTTACCCTGTCCTGGCATTTGATCCCCTACCTAAGGTGACCTTCCTGTACAGTTATGACGAGGCCAAGCCAATCCCAACTTGACTTCCAGAATTCCCTGGGGTTGCAGGTTTAATGTTTTTTGCACTAAATACATTGAAAGTAAATCATTTACCCGAACTAATGTTCCCCATCTGCAAAGTCCTACAGTTCAAATTGTTTCTCTAATCGGACTGTTTCATTACTAACTCTATTGGATTAATTTTTGATTAATGTGCCAGGGACCTTTTTTTTTCCCTCATCACTTGAAGAAAATATAAAGTTGAAAATTTTAGGAGAACCATTTCTCTGCTAGCCCAGAGTGATGTATGAGGGATGTATCACCAGCTGGTTCTTGGGGTGAGAAGTGGCTCTTAAATAACTTGTGATGCAAACCAAACAGATCAAGGACAATACACAGTTTGTAACAACAACCATTATCATTATATGAGGACCTGCTGGCTCTAGCACAGCTCTGAGAGATTTAGCATAAAATAATAGTTATTAGAACAGTCACTGGAATGGAACTGTCTCAGTTCAAATCCCAGCTTAGCTACTGATGACTCAGTGACCTTGAGCACTGAGACGCTGACCTTTCTCAAGTGGATGTCTCAAGGGTCTTCTACTCCAGTGCCCAGCACATAGCAAGTGCTCAATAAATATCTGCTGCTATTATTATTATTTCTTCAGGTAACATAGTATTGTTAGCCATACTATGCAACTGAGATAGCTAAAACTCACAGAAATTAACCGCCTGGACAACATGGTTATGAACTGACAGCTCTGGAAAGTCATTTTGCCCAGACTTGAACCCAGGTCCATCAGATTCAAAACCCAATGCTCTTTCTGTGAACTTTCACTTTCCCCATTATTTGGGGGTGATTAAGGGTCAAGATATTAGTCTAGTATAACCTTCAACGTGTTCAATATCTCATGCAAATACAGTTTCATGAGCAACCTTTCGATATTTCAGAATTATCTCGATTTCCATCATACTTGTAAACTCTTTAGGGGTAGGAGAATATACTTCACATCACCATAGATTCTTAAGTCTTAGCACAGTAGTCTTCATATCATATGAAGAGTATGACACATGACATAATTCAGAAAATAATTTAGCAAATACTCGCATAATCCTTACTATGTGTTGGCCTCTGTTTTCAGTATTTTACTGATATTTACCCATGGAACCTCACAGCAACTCTCTAAGAACACTACTGGTAGTCCCCTCCTACAGATGAGGAAACTGAAGCGCAGAACAGGTTAAGAACTTGAAGAAGGACACATAGCTAATAAGAGATAGAGTCAGACTCAAAGTCTGCACTGTGCTATGTTCTGCATTTGACAGAATGAAAGAACGAACAGACAGAAACTGACCTTGGAGAAAATTTAATCTTATACAGATAAGACTTGGCCCAGACACCATTATTTATAATTTATGCTCCACCCACATTGCAAATCGAATGTTAACAGACTGTCTTTAAAGAGCTAAAAGCATGCAACAGATTGCACCCTATTGTCTCACTAGGTCTATGGGCTAATGCCCCAGCTCCTTCCACTGAATGCCCTTCCACCAGAAAATTCCCAATCACCCACCAAGCTTCACCTATGTCAATCAATTTACTAGCAGGATTTTAATTCGTGGGGATGACTGAATGACAACAGGAGAGACTAATGCCATGGAAAGACAACTTTCATTACTTATATTGCTGTGAGGAGGGATTATGCTATGCCATTTGGGGCCCCTGGAAATGTACCAGGGTAGTTCAGGAGGGGGCAAGGAGAAATCATGACCTAGAGCCTTTATTGCATTATGGGAAAAGGCAGGGCAGAGGCAAAGCTCAGGACTGGCTAGCATGAATGCTGTTGACAAGATCTGTGCTGCGGGGCAGTCTCTAGTTGTCTGTGCTCGGCCACAGGGTGATGTAGGCCAGAGAACTGCCTCCGGGAATGTGAAAGCCAGATAAAGGAGGTGAATTGGAGTTGAGCTCTCCATTGATTAGCTGACAGATGACTACATAAAAATATTGTAGAGTCATGGTACTAAATTCTTTGGGAAACTTGCTAAATTGGGCCTCATGAAAGGAATATTGAATAGTAATATAATGGCCAGAAATACCTACATTCTTGTGGTCATTCCATTCTTGAGTGTTAATTAAACAGAAAGATTGTTATAACATCTGCCAAAGCTTTTCTATGGTATGTAGACTAAAGAAGTACAAACAGCCTGCTCTCTAAAAATCAAATGGGGTGCCCACGCCCAGAGGGGCACATATGTTGCTAACAGGATGCATATGTTGTCCCTCTTAAATGTCACCCATTCAACATGCATTTGTTAGAAACTGAAGAGCTGTCAGGTCGAGACTGAGTTCTATGACAAGGGCCCAGAGAATGGTTGATTGGAAGTAGACCCATCTGCTTCAGATGTGTCCCTCTGTCTCAAAGGTAGATAGCCTTGGAGAGTCTAAGCAGAAATGAGTCTGGAACCTCAGATTATATCATTTCCTCTACACTCATCCTGAACATGTTGTCTGAGCCCTCATCTTGGTCTTTTCTGCCCTCCTTTTTACTTTTTTTTTTTTTGATAGCGTCATTGAACCGTAATTTACATACACAAAATCCATTCATTTTAAATGTACGATTCAATATTTTTGGTAAATTTACAGACCTGTGCAGCTGTCACCACAATCTAATTTTAGAACATTTCTATCGCCCTAAAAAGAAATCTCATGCTCACTTATTTGCCATCACTCCTAGTTCCGATCCCTAGTTCAAGGTCACCAGATATTACCTTAGCCTTTGACTCCCTCACTTAAGCCCTTCCCTAGCCAACTGGACAACTCTGGCTGCTGAGGTCTGTTAAACAAGAACATCTCTTTGCTTTCTATAGAAGTCAGTGTAAAAGAATAAAATTTGTTTACACTTAGCTGGCAACTTGACAAAACTATAGCTTTGCACTGAGCTAGAAATACCAATAGCCAAAATTAATAAGCAAATAATAATTTGCCATTTGCTGGCAAAAGAAACCATCTTTCTGAGCACCCAGCTGCAATCCCATGTGGGGCTTTGACAAGGCACTTCCTCTATGGGGCTCAGATTATTCACCCTGATCACTGAGGTTTCCACCAACTTTAGATTTACAAGCTGTCTTTGTGAATGTGAAAGGAACAACAGATGCTAATGGTTGTTTTCTTGCTCAACTCTAACTCTTTCTTGTTCAAAGGTCAGCAAATCCCACATAAGCTTAAGATATCATTTTTACCTACTCAGTGCTTATAGTCAATTTTACGAGGTGAGGCTTTTCACAGAAGAATAAAACACTCTTTAAATTCATTTTGGTTTGTTTATTTGCTTTAAATTTTTTCTCAGTGCAAGAGGAATACGTGAACTAAAGCAAGCATGGGCCAGTTGCACATTAATTACTGTTGGAAACAAAGATAAGTTCAACCCAACTAGACACTGGTGGGAAGAAGTGTGACTTTCTTAAATGTAATTGGAAAAGTGACTCATTCTGATTGGAGGAAAGAGTCCTGAGGGGAGGAGATGGGAAGCTGTGTGCCTATTCCAAGTCTTCACATTCTCTACAGTGAACTTATTTATATGACAGACACCTGTGTTCTGCAAGGATCTGGGAATGGTGACAAGATGACCTCTCTTGGCTCTGCACAAGTCCACTCTTGAACTGTGGGTAAATTGTGGTGGTCATTGATGATAGGATTTGGCAGCTAGGTCCTAGGTTGGATTTCTGACCTCATCTGCCTACAGCAGGCAGGGGCAGCAGAGTCTGGGGAGAATCCAAATCTTAGTAGAGGTAAAAATATGTATCCCACAGAAAGGTATGGTCAAAAAGTAGATTTAAGGGCAAAGCGAGACCATAAAATGGAAAGGAAAGACTAGCTAGTGAGCCTATGCATGGAGTTTACCATGTAATGTGGTTCTCTCAGACCTAACCTCCCAGCCCCAGCTACCAGAGCCTTTCAAGAAGGTTGGTCTAGAAGGAGTCAAACATGGGTCCAAAAGGAAGAGTGCAAAGATCCTCCAAGAACATTCCTGGCAACACTTTTCTTGTCCTGTAGAATAACAACATCCCCGAGAGAATTAAAATCAGAGAAGGAATCAATTCTCACAGGACTTCTGGGTCAGTCATAACATTTGGAGATATCTGAAGCTCCCAGAGAGCTCACTCTATAAGAAAGGGGCCTTCCATACCTCATTTCCTTTTATTACATGATGAGCTGCTTTTTCTCCCACTCTCACCTCCCCCTATCTCTTCCCAGGCCTGCCAAGTCCTGTTTATTAAAAGTGTTATGTCCAATTTACCCGGTTTTTAATTAAGCTGTCAAGTTGAAATGGGATTGTCTCCTGGGAAGCGAACAAAGATTTTATGGTCATTTAATTTTTGCTTAGGATTTAAAATCCTATTTCTGGCATGCTTAAAATTATTAATGAGATCCAGGAATTCTTGCCCATTTGTGTCCATTACAAGACATAAATCATTAAGCTCAATTAGGGGCAAGGGAAACTTGTGGAGTTATTACTAGAAATTATGTTCAATCACAAAGAATCAAATCAATCAAAGAAGCCAATTGATGGAGGTGTGACCCTCAAGGGGCTGGGTGAGGATCAGAAGGACAGGAGGAGAGAGAACAGGTGGTTGAGTTAGGAAGAAGACGGAGATAAAGGAAGAAATGGAAGGAGGGTTGTTGTGATGGGGTCAAGGAATAGAGTTTAAATAGAAGATCAGGGAGTGAAGGGAAGAAAGAAATCATGGAGATTTCAGGAGGTGAGGTTCACACACAACATTCTCAACCGTAGTCCTGGTTCTCTTCTTCCAAACACAAGAGAAGATTGCACTTCCCTGACCCCATGAAGTCAGGCATGGCTATATGACTCCTTTGGGCTAATTAAATAAGGGTACAAGTGATGTCACTCTTCTGGGTGGAAGCATGTATAAACAGGCATGCAATTCCCCTTGCGTCTCTTCTGTTCCAGTGTTGACAGGGTGATGTCATTCACATAGCTTACTCTCATCAGTCTGGATCCCGGGGGGATTAAGCTGTAGAATCCGTCAGTGAGTGACCTGCTTTAGAAATGTAATGTGAATGAGAACTAAACCAGTGTTAGTTAAGGTTGGAAGTGTTTGCGCCTTCATCACAACTCAAGTTATTGCAACTGATATAGGTGAGCTGAAAGCAGAGGTCCCAGTTTGAAATAAAAAGGCTGTGGAGAGGCCAGGTAGGACCAGAAAGGATTAGAAGTGAGGATCTATGGGAGACAAATTCTAAATAACTTGAATTCTCAGTTCTCAGATAGTGGTTTACAAAAATAGGCCTGTGGAGTAGAAACAAATAGAGATAAATGAGAGTTCTTTTAAAGTCTTGATTGTAAGCTGTTTGCATGGTCCTGGAGAGATGCTAGGATCTTTTCAGCTCACAGCACAAAGCCTCCAGTTTCTCCCCAAAAAGAGACTTGTGACTCTCAAATCTCCCCATCATGAGGCATATTTTAGGAGGGGAGTAGAACTGGAAATGTCCCAGACACTCACAAACTCTTCAA
>PVIJ01024123.1:0-12867 GCA_004024925.1 Scalopus aquaticus
AAAATGGAATAGAAAAGAACACAAGGGACCATGGAGATGGATCACAGGTGAATTGGTGGTGGGCTCCCCAAGGGGAATACAAAATGTAAAAGACATAAATAACAATAAAAATATATATTTAAAAAAAAAAAGAAAACTATAGCTCAATCTCTCCAATGAACACTGATGCAAAAATATTCAACAAAATCTTAGCCAACAGGTTCCAACAATGTATCCAAAACATAATACACCACAATCAAGTGGGGTTTATTCCAGGGACAAAAGGATAGTTCAACATCCAAAAATCAATTAATGTAATCCAACACATCAACAAAAAGAAAAATAAAAACCATATGATCATAGCAATAGATTATGAGAAAGCATTCAACAAAGTGCAACATCCATTTATGATAAAGGCTCTTGAAATACTTGGAATAGAAGGAACACACCTTAACATAATAAAAGCCATATATGACAAACCCACAGCCAGTATTATCCTCAATGGTGAGAAGCTGAAAGCCTTTCCCCTAAGATCAGGAACATAGCAAGGATGTCCACTCTCACCATTGCTTTTCAATATAATACTGGAAGTCCTAGCCAGAACAATAAGACAAGAGAAACACATACAAGGAATCCAAATAGGGAAAAAAGAAATCAAGCTGTCACTATTTGCAGGCGATATGATAATATACATAGAGAATCCTAAAAACTCCATAGAAAAATTACTCAAAATTATAGACCAGTTCAGTAAAGTAGCAGGATACAAAATCAACACACAAAAATCAGTAGCCTTTCTATATGCAAACACTCAGTCTGACGAAGAAGAAATTAAGAGAACCATCTCCTTCAAAATTGAAACCAAAAAAATCAAATACCTGAGAATAAAACTAACAAAAGAGGTAAAGGACTTATACAAAGAAAACTATAAGACACTATTAAGAGAAATAGAGGAGGACACAAAAAAAAATGGAAAGACATCCCCTGCTCATGGATTGGAAGAATTAACATTATAAAAATGGCCACCTTACCAAACGCAATTTGCAGATTCAATGCTATTCTGATAAAAATCTCAATGACATACTTCAAAAAAATAGAACAAACATTGATGAATTTCATATGGAACCACAAAAAACCTGAATAGCTAAAGCTCTCCTGACTAAAAAGAAAGAAAATGGAGGGATCATACTCTCGGACTTCAAACTATACTACAAAGCCATGATAATTAAAACAGCATGGCACTAGCCCAAAAACAGATGCATCAGCCAATGGAATCGAATAGAACACCCAGAAATAAATCCACACATCTATGGACAACTAATCTTTGACAAAGGAGCAAAGAATATGCAATGGAACAGGTTAGCTTGTTCAATAAATGGTGCTGGGAAAACTGGACAGCTACATGCAAAAAAATGAAGCTAGACTACTACCTCACACCATGCACAAAAATCAACTCAAAATGGATAAAAGACCTCAATGTAAGACCTAAAAATATAAAATTTATAGAGGAAAACATAGGCAAAACGCTACATGACATACATCTCAGCAAAATCTTTAAAGACACATTCCTAAAAGTGAAGGAAGTGAAGGAAAAGATAAATAGCTGGGACTACATCAAACAAAAAAGCTTCTGCACAGCAAAAGAGACATTAATCAAAACAAACAGACACCCTATTAACTGGGATTTGGGAACCAAAAACAGTGATAAAGTCAATCTATTTCAGCAATGTGTTAAAGATAGTTTAGGCAACAGTCATTTTCATATAACATGTAAAGGCCTCCATTAGCAGTCACTTTTAATAACATGAATGAATCAACATTCCCTGTGTTACCAAAGTAGAAACAGAAAAAATTTAGTAAAATAATTCAGTTGTGTATTTAACATTCATTTTGTATGGATCTCCCTCTCCTAAATATGGAAACCCACATTGCTCCAGGATAACAGTAAGAGTAAACAAACACGTCTTTGGTTCTGCTTCACTTTTAAAACCCTTTTGATATCTAGAACTATAGTGACAGTGAGAACTACCACACACACACACACAAACACACACACACTCATTCATGAAATATTTATTGATGGGGTCAAATTGACATTATTGTACAGGTAAATTTCCCAATTATTTCTATTCAAAAACTGTCTTCAAAAATAAAACACTTCCTAAAAAGCAAATACTCCATATATATTAAATGTTGATTTTCTAAATCACACATATTACTTTAGATTAAAAATACTATCAACTACATATTAAAATAACATAGGCTGAATAGTTATTTCAGTATATGTTACTGTCTTTAAATTGATTTCTTCCTATATGTCTCTAAAACTCTATAATTGGACTTTTTCCTGAGAGCAGTGCATTTTCCTTTCAACAGTATTTTATAGTTCTTTCATTCTTTTACAAAATTTATTCTGATTGAATTCAAATGTTCAATTTTAAATGGTGTCCATCGATTTTTCTCTGTAAATAGACATTAAAATTTATTCAAACTCTACAAGTACTTGTAAGCGCAGAACAAATTCTGTAAAGTGAAAGATATTCTCAGTTCTAACACTGTTTTGAAATATTTAAATATTTCAGCCCAAATATTTTTATATGTACTGGCTTTACATAAATAAATAAATTGGCTTTACATCTAGTATATGGGATTTTCCACAAATATGAAATGCTACAGTATCATAAACCTAGTTCATTTAAATGAACAATGATTTTATCCAAATAACAATGTATCTTCATTGAAGAACAAAATAGTGGCCATACAGCTATACCAAAGGAAAAATTTTTAATAGCAAAATTCAATCACTATATAATAAAATATAGCAAAATTAATATCATTGAATTTCTTAATTATTTAATGCATCCAGTCTTCCCTTTATATTTTTGGCGATAAAATTCAAATTATTGTTTGGAGACCTTGTTTTCAATAATTGAAATTGGCTAAATTTTTTATAACTAGTTTAAAAAATTCAATTCATTTACTGCGTCACAAATTTTACTGATTTTGAGCTAGATAGTATCAAATTTTAGAAAACTAATTTACAAAATATCTAAGATCATTTGATTAACAGACTAGTTACTCAAAGTGTGAGGCTCAAACATTTCAAACTTTAATGTGAAGAAATAGAAAGCACATGTTCATATCAGTCATGTTTAGGATTTTTTTATTTGTTTTATTTATTATCATTTCAGGAAATAATTATATAGTTCAGCTATTCTAACTCTGCATGTGATTACATAAGTGTAAATATATATTTGCAGGCTTATATAGCACAAATTATATTTTCTATTCTTACTGGAAGAAAGCCACAGCTTATTCGGACATTATCAATGAATTAAGTATACATTACAACCTATTCTATGTGTGTATTTATTAATGTAAAAAGGGCATTTTTTAATTTGATACTATGCTATTCTAAAATTTGGACCCATATTATCACTGCAAATGCAAAGATTACAGATTTTTGTCTTTATCAATGGACAAATTTAACATATTTTCACAAGAGCATTTATGTTATGAGACATGTTTCACTTTAAATAAAAAAACTTTCTAAAACGTTATTGAGGAAAATTTTAAATTGAATACAAAAATTTGAGGCCTCCCCGGTAGAGCAGCGGTTAAGCGCTGTGCTGTGGAGCTGTCGGCAGCGGCGACGTGAGTTCGACGCCTGGCCGGGGACAATCCCACATGGTGCAGCAGACCTCTCCTGCCTCGCCCGCTGCTCCCCTCAGCAGTGTATTTCTGATCTGCCTGTTCTGCTACCCACTCTGTCTCTGGTGAACCCTCTCGCCGCCCCACGCCTCTGGCCTGTACCCTAACTTGTATGTATAAATAAAATAAATAAATAAATCTTTGAATACAAAAATTTGAACTATTATTGCAATTAATTTTATATTTTTAAAATTTTTTTCTATATATAATTTTCTAATTTTAGAATGGTTATTTAATCTAAATATAAAGTTATGGTTCAGAGAGTGAAATACATATATAACACATTATAGCAAATATAATGTCAAAGCACTATCTTTTGAAACAATCCTTTTTAAGTAACTAAGAACTGAAAAATAGGCCTATGCTTCTTTAGGAGATTTATTTCTTCTGCTTTTCATATCCTATAATTGTAATCCTAATAAGCCCCATGGATGATAGCAAATATTAACAAATATTTTCTGCATATTATTAATTTATTATAGTATATATTGTTAAAATAGAAATTCAGTAATTTTTCATTAAAATACATTTAATTTTCTAGATTATTGTTCTGAGTTTATTACAAAATAAAAATCATTCTAAGCCAAAATATGAATAGAAATTATAGATTACATTTATATCAGATATGCTGAAATCATATACAAAAATACTCACTGACCACTACATGTTTTACAGTTGGTCAGCTACGTTACTCTTCCCTGGCATATATTTTCCACTAACTCTGTTGAATGATATCCTGGTATTATCTTGTCACACGTTTCAGGACACCCTGACATAAACTTTGAAACACTGCTTGGTAAACAGTGGCTGTTAGGAACAGCAACATCAAATACTCATCTACCACCACTCAATATGAGAATGAGTAGTCTTTCTCTAGCCCTATGTGTCTCTGTACACATTGTTTTATCCAAGGGTGTCTTGCACACTGAAAAGGGATGTGTGTAAAAGGGATGTGTGTATTATCTCGTGTATGGCAGAAATTATTGCTGGTCATCTTTCAGATTTAACCACATGTTAAATTAAACACTATTTTCATTTCACACAATAATATGTAAGACCATAAAGGGGGGACTCCCTGGTGGAGCAGGGGTTAAAATCTCAGTGCTATCAAGCTATCTCTAGTTCCATCTCCAGCTCCATCCCCACATGGTGCAGCAGACCTCTCCTGTCCTGCCTGATGTTCCCCTCAGCAGTGTAGTTCAGCAGATCTATCTGTTCTGCTCCCCACTGTCTCTGGTGAATCCCCTCACCCACCTGTATCTCTGGTCTACACCCCAGTTCTTGAATGCATAAATAAATAATTAAAAAAAAAGACCATAAAAGAAACTAAAAGTTCAATGTGGAAACTTTTACCAATTATAGCTCAACTTATTTTTAATGCAATTAATAACAATAGCCAATAAAAAATGAAAAATCCAGGGCAAGTGTTAAATTAGGTGGAATTTAATTGGGAAAACGGAAATACCTGGGACATATAATTACCATATCATTGATCTATCACAACATCACTTATTCTCATTTCAGAAGTAACTTATGTAAGTCCCTGAGAATCATAAAATAGCATTTCCTTCTATCTCATGTGATGATTCTCCAATTTCAGTACCAGCACCTTCTGGTCACATGTCCTCTACCTCTTTATGGGTATGAGTTCTCTTGCAGCAATTTCTGCTTCTGTCATTCCCATTCACTGGTACCCTGGTTGATATTGTTGTCAGCAATCTCCTCCAGTTGACAAATTTAAGTGAGGAATACATACATTCCTCCCAATTATGTTAAGCCTAATTATTGGACTAGCAAGCAGAATAGATTTATACCCTCAGATTCCTACAGTGCTTTATTTTTGTACATTTATTCAGTTCATTATATTTCTCCTATCTTTAATAACCTAACACAAATTCCCTGGAGACGTACATCAGGAAATCATTTGAATGACTCCACTTTTGTATTTAAAACAAACAAACAAACACCTGAATCTCCATGTCCTTGCTTTGGGAAGAATACTTTCTTTTACATGAACACTGCCTGGAGATTAACAGTTGGCCAATGTTTTCTAACTTCTTATTTTAAAGTTCTGGGGGTCAGCAATCACCCAACTCATTTCATGCTGGACCTTCTAGTGAGTGCAATTGAGGACTTACACATATCAAATCAGGAAGGTAAGCAAATATACTTTAACCAGGTAAAATTTACACAGGTTGTGTAGTTAAGAATGTTCAGTTGGCATCATTTACAACTGTATTATGTCAATTTAATATAAAAGTTTGCCATTCATGTTTGTTTCAATAAGAAAATGGTGACTCAAAGTTATACAGAAAGGATTTCATTTGCAGTAGACGGTGATAGATAAATCAGAGCTGCTTAAGCAAATAGAAGGAAGGACATTTTACATAGGGAGAAATCACATTTTAACAAATCGATCTGTGAAAGTACACTTATTTATAAAAGAAGAGATGTTTCTGACCTTTAAAATGAAGATTTGGGGCAGGTGGTAGGAAGAGTTCAGAGACAGGCAGACCCCATTTGATCATGTTTCACTTCATGGTACTTCTCAGGAACTGTGTTTTTAACATATTTGGGGACTGTGCACCCTGTGGAGGGCAAATCTCCGGCGTTCACGTCATGTCGCTGGGTCACATTTCACTACGACATTTTTTTCACTGACGTCATACTTTTGTAAACAAAGTAAAACAGTATAGGATCTATAACTTTCACACACAGGGAAACAAACAAACAAACAAAAAAATGTGTGACTCACTTTAGGTGACGTTTGCTTTCTGGGGTGGTCTGGATCCAAGCCGCAGAGTCCTGGAGGCGTGTCTGTGCTCACCTTCCACGCCACGAAAATCGCAATTTCCCGTGATTGGAGAGGCCGCCACCGCTTGTTACAGAAGGCAGCAGCGGGCACCTTGAAGCAGAAGGACCACTCTTCTTGCAGTGCAGTCAATTGTAGAAAAAAATACATAGCAAAAGCAGAGAATGCTACCAGGGAACGACGAAAATGTTCCAGAGACCGTCTCGTGCTATGATTAGGGGTCACGATGGGCCTGACCACAGGTGTTTTTAACCAAGAGCGATGGTCAATTACCGAGCGGCTCAGCCTTTAGAAGTTAGTCAGAAGGTCTGAAAGCATCTGAGGCCCCTGACAGGACTCTGGGTGAGACGAGGAAGAGAGCAGTCACCTCCTCGCTGGTCTAAAATGCAGCTGACTGAGTCTGGACCAGTGTCAGGTGAGGGCGGCCAGATAACCTTGGGAGAAAGAAAAGGGCGGCGACATGAAATCCAGTCAGCCGGTGGCCGGTTCTGTGGTGTTGAAAACCTCTGAGAGAAGAACTGGAGCAGATGAAAGTGAGATGGAATCTTTTCACCTGAATCCCCTGTTGATTAACAACCTCAGGTGTTCCTGGCGTGAAATTCTAAACTCCCCACACCCGGAGGGCAAGGAGAGGAGGACAGGAAGGGCAGCCAGCCCAGGCCGTGCGGAAGCTTCAGGGCGCACACAGGGGCGTGTCTGCAGCCACCGCCAGGACAGGGGCACAGAGAAGTGCTCACCGGGTGCGGTTCTGAATGGAAGCTGGACGGTCTCAGGAACAAGGACTCTCTCAGCACTCCGTTCTGAAAGTGGCCTCCACGGTGTGGACGGCAGGCGGAACCAAGTTTCAAGGACACGAGGGATGTGGGGAGCCCGGCCGGCGGCACTGAGAGGTTAACCAGAGGTCACTGCCTCCCCGTGACCGCGTTCAAGGATCCCCCACAAGTGTCAGACGACACAGGGCAAGTCCTTAGACCCTACAGAACCAGACTGATGAGAAAAAGGGTCCAAGAACTAGACGGTAGTAAATAAATGGACGCTTTGCTTTGGAAAAGATAAGGAATCCCAAGAAATCCTTGGATTATTTTAAGAAACATGAAGGCATCTGCCCAGAAGAAGCTTTTGGGATGACAGGTAAGATGGGGCACGGGATTATGATCGTAATGTTGAACATAATGATACAGTAGTGATAATATCGATACAAGCTTAATATGTATACAGCGGTTAATATGTGCCAGATTCTTCCAAATAGTTAATAAGCTTTAGCCAATTCATTTTTTATGACTTTTGGAATAAATTGATTCACAGTAAAATGATTTTACTGTGAAAAATAATGATGCTGAGACAGGTTACCTACATTAACCGAGTTTTTGGTTAAGTGGTTAGGGTTACTTTTTTAAATTAACTAAATGTAAGTCCTGTTATTCGATATTAGGCTGTATTCTGGCTCCTCTAGCTTTTAATCGGGGTTAATCTTCAAACCTAGTCAAATATGGTAGAAGTAATCATTAGGCCAGCTGAAAGTAGGGCCTCTCCAGGTAAAATGAAAGCAATCCTTAAATGGGTATTTAATTCCCAAACATATGGGCCTTTCGTGGAGTCTTTCTGTTGTTTGTTTATAGCTTAATTCCACTATGACTGGAGAACTACATTATTTGGTGTCATGTCTTTCGCACTTTGGCATTTGTTGAACCTTGGTTTATGACCCAGCATATGGATAATTTTCAGAAATGTTGCTTGTATGCTTGAAATGATTGTCTCAATTGCTGTTCCCAATTGTTGTATTTATCAACTTCATCTGGATCAAATGATCTCTAACATTTTTGTCTGTTTTATTAAATACTTGAACATGTTATATGAGTAATTTCCTAGATTATCTTGTTTGTGTGGTTTCCCTTTCAGTTCTGTTACATACATAGGTTCCATATATATGGAACACAGACATGTTCCGTATATATACATATATGTATATGTATATATACGGAACATATGTGTATGTGGATATATATCCATATATCCATATCCATGTATCCATATATATCCATATATATCCATACATATCCATATATATATATCCATATATATATATATATCCATATCCATATATATATATATATATATATATATGGATATATATATAAACAGGTTCTGCTGCTATTTGAAAGTTAAAATTGCTAGATATTCCTGGTGAGCTCTATGGGACATTTAACATTATGAACTATTTTTTTCTTACTGATTTGCTTTTGTTTTGAAGTCTACTATATCTATTCTTAACAACATAGGTTGTCTTTTGTTTCTGTGATATGTTTGCTCCATTTTTTTTTAATCCATGTAATTCAGATATACTTATGTAAGCGGCATATTGCTATTAGTAGTTGCATTTGTCTTTGCTTGTCTTTCAAAAATATTTTATTTGTGGTACATGAAGCAACTCTATCAGAGAAAGGGTAGAGGGTGCCACCTGCCAGGGGGTTGTTGCCTAGGGTCTATAACTTATCATAGGAGAATCTGAGACCTCCTCCACAGCCTTTATGTGGAAGTGACCTGCCAGGTCTTTGGCTTTGCTTAGGTGCTGTCAGGTAGCTACTGCCAAGCAGGGCTAACCTCTGCGGCTGCCCAGCCATACAGGGCATTCAACCTGGTTCTTGTTCACTCTGCACTGGTCAGGCACTTCAGAATTTCTTTTGTCTTCTAACTGGAGTATGTAGGTTATCTGTCACCCTATTAGGATTTATTTTTTGATCAAATTTACCATTAGCTTTCAATATATGTTGTTTCTATGTTGCTTATGTTGCTACAGTTTAGTCTTTTAAAGCAATTTCTTTACTTTCCACTATTGCTTGTTTGTTATATATAATTTCACCATAGGCCCTAAAGATTACAAAACACATTCTTCCCTTAGGACTTTAGAACCCTTTTACTAAATCCTCCCTTCCTCCCCTGCCTTTTGTGTGATTATTATTAAATCAATAAAAGCTTGAGAGTACGCTTCTTTTCAAAATTATTTTCTATTCAAAATATTGCTTATGTGTTGATGGTTTTTTCCAGTTCATACTCACTGGACACACACACACACACACACACACACACACACACACACAGATAGATATAATAATAAAGTAGGGTGAAGGATTATGCTTCTAGAACAGAATATCGATCTATACACCTAGGTGAAGGACCTGATTGTGAGAAGAAGAATCTTATTAATTTTGTCAGTGAAATAGTTAACATGTACAAGATACTAGTAATGAGAAGTGTGGTAGTTTCATATACATGTAAAATTTGAGACGCGTGTGAAAAATAAGCATATATATATAGTTTTAGGCACACATCTCAAATATGCATATTAACAGTGGTAGTAATTGTTTATTGTTAAAACAGCAATAGCAATCAAAATCAAAAAATCTCAGCAACTTCACTAGAACCTGGTATTGTCAGTTTTTTAATTAATTTCATTTATTTTAGTCATTCTAATAGGTATAGAATATCATCTCATGGCTTTAAATTGCATTTTTTTAATGGCCAAGGAAATTGGTCATCTTATAATCTTATTTGCCATCTGTATATATTCTATGGCAATTTTTTCAAAACATTTACCCAGTTTATTTGTTTATTGTCTTATAAATTTTAAGTGTTCTTTAAATATTCTGGTATTAAGACCTTTGTCGAATCCTTTGCAAATATCTTCTACCAGTTTTCAGATTGTTTCTTCATCTTTTTAACATTGTGTTTCACAGAAAAAAAAGTGTTTAATATTGATGAAAATTAATCATTGCATATTAAAACCCAATGAAGTACCTGTACACACTTATTAGAATGGGAAAAAAAAAAAAACACCCTAATGTGATCATCTAAGTGTTGGCAATGAAATTGCATGAAGCCAAGGGCTACCCAGGGACCATTCTAAAAGGGTCCAACCAGGCATGCGCACATAAACAAAAAAAGAGATTTATTGTGCTCAAAGGTCTGTAGTTAGTGTGGAGAGAGAAAAAGAGAAAAAGAGAATGAAAAAGAGAGAAAGAATGAGAAAGAAAAAATTCCACTACCAGACTCCTGAGCTCCAAAAATTACTCATCCCCTTGTAGGTAAATGGCCAAACAAACAAAATGCAAAGTGAGGCGGCTAAAGCTTTCCTTGACTCTAAAGCACCCGCTGAAGGAGAACCACAAGAAAGGTGTTAGGCAGGTTACAGAGAGCTGGGAATGAAGAGACTTGAAATTCAAAATGTACTATATAACCCACCATGAGGTCGAGATAAGAGTTGTTGTTTTCGTTTCCAAAACCTAGAGCTGTCAGGGCCAGCGACCCTGTAACAGCCTACCCACGTGTTTCTCCAACTATCTTTCCCTACTCCTTGATGCTGCCGCAATTTATATATCCACCTCACTCCTTCCTCCTTGCTAGAGCCCTCCCCCTTCCCATTCAGGAAGCCTGGCTCATAACATGCTGGGATTTGTAATCCAAGTTGGCTGCATGTAAATGGGGGCAGAAAAATGGGCCCTGTTCTTGAGGTTGCTGTATTGCGAGGCTCCTCCCCTTTTCTGGTGATTTATTCATAATGTAGATAAACAAGAATTCTCATATACTGCTTGTGGCAATGTAATTTAGAATAGCCAGTCTGGAAAGTGATTCATTTCCTATGAAGCTAATCTATATTTACCATATAATCCAGAAAGTTTACACCCTGTTTTTGTCCTGGAGAAATAAGTACTTTTGTATTACTCATGAACGTGTGCGCGCAGCGCGCACACACACGGGCATGAATTTCTAGTATGTTTATTCATAGTAGCCCCAAACAAGAACTTATCCAAATACCCTATGAGGAAATAAATGACTTTTGATAACATTAATAAAATGGACAAACAATTCATACGTGCAATAACACTGATGGATCACAAAAGCAGTATGCTGTTGAAAGAACTCAGAAAATTATAAATTATATGTTTCAATTTATATGGCACTCTGGAAAAGACAAAATGGTAGTGATTGAACAGATCAGAATTATGAATAGAGTAAGGTTTGGCTGCAAAAGCAACATGAGAATGTTCTGGGTTGAGCACACTGTATTCTGATAGTGACCGTGGTTTCAGGAACCTGTAAATGCATTAAAATTCTGCACAAAAATCAGTTTTATTGTATGTGAATATAGAAGTGACAATAAGAAGCTTCTTTAGAAAGCAGACAAACCTCAGAGCCATTTTCTTTAAGGCATGAGAAGTGGTCCATAAACTAGAATCATTTTGTACAGATTCCACTTCATAAATCACCCAATCGTCATACATTGCCGCTGTCATTTTTTAAAATAAAATTCTAAATTCTAAATTTTAAATAAAATTCTATAGTGTTATATTTAACACTTTGAAAGTTTCATTTCATTAATTATATACACTTTAAAAAGGGTTATGGGAAGTAACTTAGGAAGTTAGTTTCAAGAAAAAATTAACAGTATATAAACACAAAAATGTAGTAACTATAATGGACTTTTTTTGTATCTTCAAGAGTAGCATTTTACAACCTTAACAAAGCCTATGCATTCTTCATATATCTGTATTAAATTGATTAAAATTTTAATATATATCACATTCTGTTTAATAAGAGTAAGAAATAACTATTTTTTGATCCCTTCCCATAAGTGATAAGGAATTTTAAGTTGATGCTGAAGCTGGTATTTCCAAGAGAGAATATGTTTTGTGGTTGTGATTCAGAGACTGAGTGTTGATTCATTAGGGGACTTAGACAGACTGCTCTGTAGCAAGATAATAGACAATTTATTTCCCTGCTTGTCATAGACATGAAACAAGGAGTGCAGACCTGCAGACACACTCACATATTACTCCCTACTACTAGATTGTTTGTTCCATGAAAAGAATGTGGTGTTTAATTCATTTTATTATCCTAAACACCCCCAAATTACTAATTTATTGTATTCTTTCTTTTTTTTTTTAAATTATTGATAATAACTGCCATTGATTCTTTTTTTTTTTTAAAGATTTATTTTTTATTTATACATACAAGCTGGGGTACAGGCCAGAGGCATGGGGCGGCGAGAGGGTTCACCAGAGACAGAGAGGGGAGCAGAACAGGCAGATCAGAAATACACTGCTGAGGGGAGCAGCGGGCGAGGCACGAGAGGTCTGCCGCACCATGTGGGATTCTCCCCGGCCGGGTGTCGAACTCACGTCGCCGCTGCCAACAGCTCCACAGCGCAGCGCTTAACCGCTGCGCCACCGGGGAGGCCCCAGTTAAATATATTTTTATTGAAAGAATACAATAGGGGCCTCCCCGGTGGCGCAGCGGTTGAGCCCTGCGCTGTGGAGCTGTCGGCAGCGGCGACGTGAGTTCGACGCCCGGCCGGGGAGAATCCCACATGG
>PVIJ01024124.1:0-12939 GCA_004024925.1 Scalopus aquaticus
TCCCTTTGTTGGTGACTGGCAATGTGAGCAAAAATATAACCTAGTTCTGGCTAATAAGACACAAAGTGAAACCTGTAGGGGCTTCTGAGGTGGACTTGCTTTCCTAATAACAGGGAAACATGCAGTTGGCACCATTGCACCCCCACCTGTACCCCTTTCTTCCTGCTATCAATGCAGATGTGTATGTGGCATGAGGGTCCAGTACAAGAATAAAGTACCACCCTTAGGATGGCAAAGTGGGCACTAGAGCCAGAAGTGGTGACCGAGTGAACTGCTGAACCTGTGCCTGTGACTGTCTCCCTCCAGACTTTCCACTCAGGGAATTGCAAATGGCCTTATGGCTTAGCCACTGTTAGTTGGGGATTCCCTTCCTTGCAGCCAAAAGCATTCCTAATGGGCACGAGCTCCAGTGCCACTCCAGCCAACTTGAAGAGAAGTTGTTTACAAACAGCTTTGGTTTGCCTCCTAAGCCTTGGGGTTTACTCTCTTGAACCTCCGCCCAGCATTCCCATCAGAGCTCAACCAAGTGGAGTCTGGTCAAGGACTCTATCCACGTATCCTCTGCCATCAGTCTGGCTGGTCCCACTCATCCTTCAAAGCCCACCTTGAATGACCTCCACTGACCTTGACCACTACCACCATGTGTACATCTAATTGACCTCTCACCAATTTTTTTTTTAAAGATGCATTTATTTATACATACAAGCCGGGGTACAAGCCAGAGGCGTGGGGCAGCAAGAGGGTTCACCAGAGACAGAGTGGGGAGCAGAACAGGCAGATCAGAAACACACTGCTGAGGGGAGCAGCGGGCGAGGCAGGAGAGGCCTGCCGCACAATGCAGGAATCTCCCCGCCGGGCATCGAATCCACATCGTGTGCTGCTGAAGCTCCACAGCGCAGCGCCCAACCGCTGCGCCAGCAGGGAGGCCCGACCGCTCACCAATTATTTATTTACCAGTCACACTGATGGTGGCCTGCACTGGACCAAGCAGGGAGTGCAAGTCCTCAGGGAGCCCTCACACGGCGGGGGCACGTCAGCAGCAGCAGCTTGGAGAGTAGCATGGAGGGGTGGGGTTTATCTTGATGGGGCCAGGTCACCATTTCATATCGCTCTCTCCGACCAAAAGCTTTGCAGCCCTGTCTGCTCTGACACTGTCCTGAGCCCTCAAAGGAAGCAGCAGAAGGGGGCCCTGCTTCTCTGACCTTCCCTGGGCAGTCAGGGTCTTGGGTGGATTAGCTCTTGGCCACCCATCTTTCCCTATAGGCCCCATAAAAACAAGGCCCTTAAGGAGAGGTGGTCATGGAGGTGAAGATCTGGATTGGAACCTTCATTGCACGAACCTAAAATGTGACTTGGGATATGTGACTTGACCTCTCTGAGCCCCCATATTCTCAAAAGACGAAGGAGGAGATCACACCTGCCTTCTCATGGGGCTGCTGCAGAGATGGAAAGAGGAGCTAGTGGGTGCACCACACTGGGAGGCCTGCACACAGGAAGTGGGCAGTGAGTGCTCTGTCTTCCCCACCCCCTTGCACTCCTACCGCCACAGAGAGCATGGCGTGCCTTCCCAGGGCAGCTGGCTTGGCCAGGAATCATCCCGTCCGGAGAACCAGGTTTTGGTTGATCCTCCAATGGTTTCCTTGGGTTCCCATGCTGTCTCCTGCCCTGAGGATGCCCTTGATGGACCTCATGTATTTGCCACTGTCTCTTTTCCAGGACAGCACAAGGAAACAAAATGTAACATAGGAGGGAGGGGTGGGTGTCCCTCACAGGAGTTCTGAGGGTTACACGCTCATGCTGGATTTTTCCCAGTGACTTCAGGTAGATTGGCTCAGGGACAGGGGCTATCTGCTCAGTGACCCTCGGTCACCCCCGGGCATTGCTATGAAGGCCAGTCAGCAAGGCGGAGGCTGACAGACTCTGAAGTGACCGAGCTGTGTCCACTGAGCCTGCAGAATAGGAAGGATCTAGACACCCCACTGTAGCCCCTGAAGAGCCATCACTGCCTGTACTTGGAGTGCCGTTCCAGTTGCATAGCGCAGCTCCCAGAAGGGCCAAACTGAACTCCCGGAAAAAGAGGGGTGCCGGAGCACCCCAGCCGGTGGATTCCAGCAAATGTTGGACAGACAACAAAGGGGCTGAGGAGTTGAAGGAGGCGCTAGGAAAGGAGTAGGACTGCCATTAGAATGGAACAAGGGAAGGAAGAGAGCAGGGGAGCCAATGGTGGGCTGTGGGGATGTCCTCCAGAAGGCAGCAGCTCCAGGGCCTGGCCCTTTGGTGTGGAGCCCCGACCACAGCCACACTCTCCAGGGGTCCTAGGAGGCTCCACTTCCAACTTTCACTCCTGCAGTGGGAGCTGTCCAGGACCACACATTCTGTCCCTGGGATGGGTTGGCCCCCTCTGGTGACAGGAGTGATCCAAGGCAGCCCCAGGGAAGCTGAAAGAGGCATAGATTCTGGAAGGTGTTTTCTCACCTCCAGAGTGGGGGCCCTGAGTCCTACCCAGAAGGTCCCGGGGCTACACAGGTAGACAGCAGAGCCCAGTGTGAGGCCAGCTCAAGGCTGAGTAGGAGAAGGCACCTGGCCATCCCAGCGATGACAGCAGGGACCCGGGAAAGATGGACTGGACGGCAGCAGCCTCCTGGGAGGCCCTTCGCCTCTGAGCCCGTCCCCACCTATATATTGAGGCCCTGATGAAGAGGGGGCCCATTTGGGTCTCAATGGGGTGGGGGATCACTTTGGGGTATGAAGCCCAAAGCTGTGCTGCAAGGTGTGCTGAAAGGATCAGGAGTTCTCGGGAATGCAGGGGTTGTGTGGCTGGTCTGTGGCTCTTCTTAAGGGTCAACATGCGTCATATTTGCCCAGTCAGGGAAATGATCCAAGTCAAATATGACCCCTCCCCAGGCTGACTGCCAGAAACACACAGAAGACTCCAATTATGTTCATTATTAGTCCTGTTTTCACCTGGGAGAGAAAAAAACAGGGTCAGCCAGTCCCCGGGAGCCTGCTGAGCTGTCAGAACAGGGGTGAACAGCACACTGGGCACTCATGTCGGGGAGAAGGGGACCCAGGCTGGCTGGCTGGGCCTCCCAGACCCCATGTGCTGTGCTCACCCCACCCCCAGAAAAAGCAACCTCCAGCCCAGAAAGTACCAACAGCTTCGTGGCACTCTGACACAGGCAGGATGGGGTTGGGGGTCTCTGTCCACTTGAGCTTTTGGAAAAGTGGGCCTGGGGGAGACGATATGAGGCCACAGGTCCAGGCCACCCAGGGATCCACTGGGGAGCCTGGTTCTGACTGGGTCCCACAAGCACGTGCGGCTTCCTGTTCGCTCCCTGTGGCTCTCTCTGACGCCTGCTCTGCGTTCTCTCCAAGGGCCATCAGCCTCCGCCTGCAAATCCTGTTGTAGATATTTTTCCAGCAGATTGGCACGCGTTTGCAGCCCAGCTTCTAGGACCCACTGAGAGTGCTCCATGGTGTCCCCAAGATTCTCAGGAGGCTCTGGGGCCTCCCCGCCTTGCACACGCCCTTTGTCCTGAGAGGTGACAAAGCAGAGGAGACCTAGAGCTCCTCTTTCCGATACTTTTGTTTCCAAGGAATCATCTGTCCTCTTTCGCCGACCCTCCTACACTCGCTGTCATGCACACACCGTCCCCATCTCAGACTTGCCCCTCCTGACTGTCCTCCTGGGTTTTTGCTTCCAAGCCCATCTTGGTCATATGTGACCCCCATCCTCACCCCTTCCAAGAGCGCTTCTGGTTTTGGCTCAAGATCCCCCAGGGAAGAGACAGGACGTAACCTGCCTCTCACCTCTCAGAGACAGAATTGTTTATAAAATTTGGGGTCACGTCAAAAAGAAGCTGCATGTAAGTGCAAATAATGAGCGTGATCTGGACATTGGATGATAGTCCCAAATTGCATGATATCACACGTCACCAATCAGTGGGGCATCCCTCCAAACAGCAGTGAGTAACTGATAGAAGCAAATAAAAGTGACTGCATACCGTGTCAGAAACCGTGAGGTGTCCATAGGCAAACACGATGGAGTTAGGTGGGGTGGCCACAGGCAACATGAAGGCAAAGGACGCACTCAGGGTACAGGGGAGCATGACGTACAGCAGGTTGAGGCCAATGGAACATGACTGGGGCAAAACACAGCACAGTAATGTCACAGATGCAGAAAACAAAAACTCCAGAGGCCATTAATTCTGGAAATTATTCCCTAATCACGGTGTATATCCCCACCTCTGTGCCCTTGTCCTGCTAGGTCTGCTACCCTAGTCCCTCAACCTGGGTGATACCCTGCTGAACTCAGCAGGAGGCTGAATTCGGGCCCTGGGAGGCCTTTCTAAACCCCTTCGATTCATTGAACATTAATTTCTTGGGCACCTACCATGTGCTAGAGACTAGGCAGGACACTAAGACTGCAATGAACCCTGTGGTGCTCCTGCAGCCCATGTGTGCGTGTGTGCTCACCTGTCCTGCACAGACTGGAAGAGGACCAGGACCACCTCTCCTCGCCTGGGCATGGATCTGCATGTGTCTGTGTTTCTATACACAACTGGGAGCATTTTGCATATGAAACGGTATCCACCTTTTTGTTCTGCATCTTAAAATTCAGCCACATAAAATAGCACCTAGCACAGAGTAAACACTCATTAAACAGTTCTTGAATGAGTGATCTCATAATGTAATTCATAATATCTGTCAACACCTGTCAAAATGAATCACCTATCATCTAGATACATATGCACCTGAGGACAGGCATGTGTCCTCAAGAAATTCACTGCAACATTATAATAGCCTAAATACCCAGGAAAGAGTCAACAGCCATCCATAGCAGAAGGGTTCAGTAAATTATGTTTCTACAAACAATGGACTGTTCATAGATGTAGAGAATTGGGTAGGTTTCATGTGCTAACCTGGAAAGCTCTCCAAGATCTACGGTTAGATAGAGAAAAAAATAAGATTCAGAACAGGACCATAGAATGTGACCACTTGTTTAGAGAGAGAGGAATCCAGAATACTTAAGAATTTCATATCAGGGGCTCCCTGGTGGCGAAACGGGTTAAGTCTCAGCACTATGGAGCTATCTGGCAGCCACTGTAGCACAATCCCCGGCCAGGGAGCTTCCCACATGGTGCAGCAGACCTCTCCTGTCTCACCAGCTGCTCCCCTCAGCAGTGTACTTCAGTAGATATGCCTGTTCTGCTCCCCATTCTGTCTCTGGTGAATCCTCTCACCACCACACACCTCTGGCCTACACCCTAGTTCTTGTATGCATAAATCTTTAAAAAAAATTCATATCAGAAGTTGTCTTACGGAAGGCCTAGAGGGCTAAGGTCTGTGTACTCTTTTGTATCATTAGACATTTCTTGGCCGTGTTTGTATTACATTTTCAAATTTAAAATAATACGTATTTCCATTTTTTAAAATATCCTTCAAAACTAATTTTTAAATGGCTTGATAGCATCACATTGTATGGATATATGTAACTTTTTTTGACGTACTATTGTGAAAGTAATTTTGTAATTAACTCTGTGATGTGCATCTTTATCCTATATGCTTGTAGGTGTCTCTGACTATTTTCCTGAGATATATTCCTGAACATAAAATTGCTGAGTGACAGGGGTTTAGGTTTCAAGTTACGGCTCCTGTTGGTAAACTGATATCTGAAAAGGTAGCACAAAATTACATCCCTCCTGCCACCTGGGAGGGCCGAGGCAGGGGCCCCGTCTGTCTATGGTTCCCCCACTTGTCCTGGCCTGGGGTACACATGACGCATGTACCCATGTGTCTCTGTGAACTGCCTGAAAGATCACCCCTTTCTTTCCCTTTCCTGCCAGTGAGGGCCCCTTGGAGGTACTACAGGCAATCCTATTTGAGCCTTCCGGTTCTAGAAATGTTTTCAAAGGGCCTGATGACCAGGTTGGGTGAAGTTCTCCATTTGTCTTCTTGGAGCCCTTGGGGGTGTGCTGGGGCTGGAGGTAACAAAGCTTCCTGCTAGGGACAGGGAGGCCACCACCACATGCTCGGAATCAAAAGATTCTCCTTGGCATCTGTGTGGGCAGCCAGCTTGGGGGAGGGAAGATGGGCCCGCCTTGCTATATGTAACACTGTCATCTTCTCTTGGATGGTAGGAGAAATCCATTTTATCCACGTGGACACCCTGGCAGCAAGTGGAAATGTACCCACTGCAATCCTGTGTTCAGACTTTTTAAGTCTATTTCCCAGTTCCAGAATGACCACGCCGGGCTCTCTCAGGCTCGATTTGCCGAGGATTTTCATAGCTTCCATCTTACTGGATCCTCAGCTCAAGTCCAGGAAGAATGAACTTAAGTGACATGTTGGAGGATCCCACAATGTGAACTCAGGTCTTCTAACTCCAAGCCCAGACTCTTTCTGTACCAGCCTGAGGTTGGTGCTGCCATGTGAAGTGACAGAAGGAAATGCAAGAAAAGAAAAAAAGATCACAATCGATTTTCTTATTAGCTCCACTCTCTTCCCAACCCCAACTCCAAAGCATGCTTGCCCACAGCACAAACCTTCTAGCCCGGCACTCTGCAGCCCCTCCCCCACAACCACTCACTACCTCTGGGCTCAGTTCCTGCAGGTCTCTGAGTTTGCCAAATTACGTTTCTGGGCATCTTTGATAATGTCCCCCATTTCCTTTACTTGGGCTACCATCTTCTTAGAACATCTTTTCCCCTCCAACCATTCCCAAGTCCTACCTTTCCAAACACCTATTCCCAGGGGGTCCCAGCCAATGATGCCCCCTACTCTGCATTCCTCCTGTGCACCCATGCTAGTACTCAGAGAGCTGCTGGCACTCTGCCCAGGCACTGGCCCATTCCTCCCGTGCTTAGTGTCTCTCCAGCTGGAGAAATCATCAGTTCCATTGGTAAGTAAATTCTAAGCAGATTTGGGGCTCAGCACTTTGGCCAGCATGGAAAACACGGAAAGAACAAGCACCACCTTGAGCGTAGGCCAAGGGTCTTCAAGGGCACACGAGACTGTGTCAGAACCAGGGCCAGAAGCAGGTCTCCAAAGCCTGGTCAGACTCTGGCCCTTGATTTCACTGCCTCTCTTGGGAACCAGGACATGGCTATAGCTCACAGCATTCTATGAAATAATGGTTGAGGGTCATCCCCTCATTCCAGCAGGGTTACTTACCATGGAGGCAAAGATGGGCAGGAACAGGGTGGTAGTGGCCACGTTGCTGGTGCACTCTGTGAACACAGCGATGAGCAAGGACCAGACCAAGTTGATGGCTGCCGGCGACATGGTGCACAAAGGCTCCATCTGCTTCCCCATCCATTCAGACAGCCCCGAGGCCTGGGAAGCACAGTGAGTGGAGTTACTGCAAGGCTGCTGGTTTATAGTTCTGTCGGGGCAAAAAGGCACCCTCATCTTTCTCCAGAAGTTCAACCCACCCTCCACTTCTGATTCTATCTCTGCATATGTTCCATAGACCTTATCCATGCCCACAATTTCAGTTTCCAGCCTCAATATGCCGTCTCCCAAATCTGTGTTTCCAACCATAAATTTCGGATTTATTTCCACCCAGGTGTTCTATGAGTATGTCAGACTCTACATATTCCAACCTGAATTCATCCCTCCTCCTGGGCTCCCCGACTTGGTGAATGGACTCACCACCCACCTGTTTCCAACCTAGAAGTCTGGGAGTCATCCTAGGGATGTTCCCTTCATTCCTTATACCCAGTCCATCACTGGATCACCCAGGACAACTCATGTCCATCTCTTCTTGGTCTCCCATAGTTCTTAAAGCTCAGAGAGTGATTTGAGCCAGACTGGAGGTTTAGATTTTGAGCTTTGGGTTGAAAAGAGATCATCTAGGGCCTCTCTGGTGGCACAGCAGTTGAGCGCTGCGCTGTGGAGCTGTTGGCAGTGCACGGTGCAAGTTTGACGCCCAGCTGGTGAGAATCCCACATGGTGCGACAGACCTCTCCTGCCTCGCCCGCTGCTCCCCTCAGCAGTGTATTTCTGATCTGCCTGTTCTGCTCCCCACTCTGTCTCTGGTGAACCCTCTCGCCGCCCCATGCCTCTGGCCTGTACCTCAGGTTGTATAAATAAATCTTTAAAAAAAAAACAAACAAAGAAAAGAGATCATCTAGAGAAAAAAACAAAAAGTGAGCAGAGAAGAGACAAAGGACAGAACCTTGAAAAGCACTCATATTTAATGGAGAACAGAGAAAAGTTCAGCAAAGATGGCAGAGATGGCAATCAAGAGAAAGAAAACAGAAGGAAATGCTGTCTAAGGCCAGCGAAGGAGGCTGCTTTAAGAAGGAGAGGAGGCCTCATGGAGTCCAGTGCTCTGAGACTGAGCTAGATGAAGAACATAGAGTGTCTACTGGGTCTCTTCCACCCCCTGCCCTGCCCAGGCCTCAACTCCAGACATCAGAGTGATTGTTCTCAAGCACATATCCAACCAAGTCACTCTCTGGCCTCCATACTTCAGTAGCTGTTCACTTCCTATCTTGAATTTAAGACCCTCTGTGAGGTGGCTTCTGCCATCCTCACCAGCCCCATCTTCTACTGTTGCTCAGAAGGACACCACATGCTGATTCCTTTACTCCTGTGCCACTTCTTCCCGAAATACCCTTCCACATATGCCTCCCTCCCTAGACTTTGAAGTCCTCAAGAATGGAGACTATGTCTGCATCTCCTCTTTAACCTCCATACACAAACTAAATAGGAATGTCTGATGAATAAATGAATGAACAGAGAGAGAAATAGATGGATGGATGACTGAGGGGAGAGGTGACTAGATGGATGCCTTTTTTCATCCAAAATTATCCATGTGCCCACTAGGTGCCAAGCTATAACTTAGGTGCCAAGGGAACAGCCAGAAGATAGACCATGTCTACATGTTGCCTGCTATTCCTGGATGGATAGGTGGAGGGATGGGTGGCTAATGGACATGAATGGATGCGTGGATAAATGGATGGATGGATGGGTGGGTGGGTTTGTGGGTGGGTGGATGGATGTAGCACATCAGGACCAACCTGGTTCACCCCTCCCTCTGGCTCATTTCCTCCCTAGGAAGGAAGAGGGGAGGTAAAAAAGTTACATTTGGGGCAACAACAAATGCTGGCGAGGATGTGGAGAAAAAGGAACTCTTCTACTCTACTGGTGGGAATGCAAATTGGTCCAACCTCTATGGAAAGCTGTATGGTGATTCCGCCAACTGCTAAAAATGGAGCTCCCATACGACCCAGCAATACCACTTTTGGGAATCTACCCAAAGGATATAAAAACACTAATCCAAAAGGACGCATGCACCCATATGTTTATTGCAGCACTGTTTACAATAGCTAAGGTATGGAAACAACCCAGATGCCCAAAAATAGATGATTGGATCAAGAAGATGTGGTTCATATACACAATGGAATACTATTCAGCATTCAAAAAAGATAAACACATGCAATTCGCAGTGACATGGATGGAATTAGAGGGAATCATACTCAGTGAAATAAGCCAGAAAGAAAAAGAAAAATACCGAATGGTTTCATTTATAACAGGACTTTAGGGAAACCAAATAGGAGAGAGACACTCAGCAAGGGAGGGGGAGCATAACGGCACAAAATGGAGTGAAAGGGGACACAAGGGACCATGGTGATGGGTCACGGGTAAATTAGTGGTGGGTTAACCAAGAGGAATACAAAATGTAAAAGATATAAAAATGTGTTTATCTTCTTTGAATGCTGAATAGTATTCCATTGTGTATATGTACCACATCTTCTTGATCCAATCATCTATTTTTGGACATCTGGGTTGCTTCCATACCTTTGCTATTGTGAACAGTGCTGCAATGAACATACGGGTGCATGTATCCTTTCGGATTAGTGTTTTTGTATCCTTTGGATAAATTCCCAAAAGTGGGATTGCTGGGTCGTATGATAGCTCCATGTTTAGCAGTCTGAGGAATCGCCGTACAGCTTTCCATAGTGGTTGGACCGGTTCACATTCCCACCAGCAGTGTAGAAGAGTTCCTTTTTCTCCACATCCTTTCCAGCAATTGTTGTTGCCATTTGCAGCGACATGGATGGAATTAGAGGGGATCATACTCAGTGAAATAATCCAGAAAGAAAGAGAAAAATATCGAATGGTTTCACTTATAACAGGACTATAAGGAAACCAAATAGGAGAGAGACAATCAGCGGGTGGGGGCGGAGAGGCGGAGGGAGGGAAGGAAAAGCGCACAAAATGGAATAGAAAAGAACACAAGGGACCATGGAGCTAGATCACAGGTGAATTGGTGGTGGGCTACCCAAGGGGAATACAAAATGTAAAAGACATAAATAACAATAAAAATATATATTAAAATAAATAAATAAATAAATAAAAGCCTTCTATTAGAAAAAAAAAAACAAAGAAAGTTACATTTGGTAGTGTTTTTCTCCAAAAGTTGTTCCTTTCCACCTATGTTGCTACATACCTAGCTAGAAAAAAAAATTATAATGGCAACCATACTAGTAAAGTGTTCAGCGAGTAGAAGAACCAAAATAGTGAAAATATTTATAAGACTTAAGGCAAAGAATAAATCAAAGCAGAGATCAGCATTACCAAACACCGAAGGAGACCTGCCAGCACCTCCACTCCTTTTGGCTGCCCAGGGCCACTTATCTGCTTCCTTCTGCACTCACGGAAAGAGCACTTCCTCCATTCTAGGCACTATAAACAGGGCAGGGCAACTAGGTGACAACATGGGGTCCCTAGCCTCAAGGAATATGCAGCACGATGTGGAGGAGACAGAGAAGCACTCAGGTTCACTGGGGGGTGCTGGGGGCACAGCATTTCTTCAGCCCCTTGTTGGGGCAAGACGGACCCTGAGTGGCCACAGCTGAAGTTGCCTCACATCCTTCAGCCAGAGCAAAGCCGCCCCCCAGGAGCAGCACAATGCCCAAGGGCACTTTCTCCTGGATCACCTTCCAGTTCATCAGTTGGGGGGGGGATGCAATGGAGCTTTCCTTTCTGAGAAGAAAAATGAAAACACACACCCCCCAGAGCAGCATTAGTTAGTAAGAGATATCACCAGTAAGAGCCTATAAGGACAATGGTCTGAAATTAGCTACTCTGCTACAATGTCCATACCTCTGACTGGCGAGGATCTGGTACAACTATTACACTGTAAATGGGCACAGTCTTTTGAAAAGCAATTTGGAGGAAGGTTTAAGAACCGTTGAGACATCTATACCCTTATACCCCAGCAACAGGATTCCTGGAAACTTATCCTAAAGAAGAAACATCCTGAAAGACAAAGTGATAGACAGGAAAATGGTAATTTATAAGAGTCAAAAATTTGGAACAGAGTGTTCCATAACAGGAGAACGCTCCCTGCCCCTCCGATGCAGTAGTGTACAGTTAACAGGGAATAAATATGAAGTCTGTGAGGACAGCAAAAAATGTTTGCAGCACAACACCCACAAAAACAGAAACAAAGAAACGGGATTAACATTGTGTGCATGTTGACCATAGCTAAGTAATATAGATGCATACAAAAGACGGGAAGAAAGAGAAAAAAAAACTGAGGTCACTCTGGGAAATTTGGAACACTTTTCTACTCCTGTTGAAATAGAAATCGGATTTCAAGTATTTGAGAAGCAAAAGAGCTTTTGCACACCCGGTAAGGTTTGACAAACGCCCTCTCCCCAGAAGTTTGTAATCCAGCCAGTCCTCTTTTCGAGTGGGGTTTTCTCCCTCCTGGGCCCAGGGAATTTCACAGAGATCCACAGCTGCCAGGGCCCCAACACTAGGAAGGGGGCCCAGCATGGGTCTTACCTTCCTCAGTCTGACTGCAGAAGTTAAACTTGGGCTTCTCAGAAGGCACGATGAAGAGCAAGAAGGCCACAAAGATGGCCACGGTGGCATCAGAGACGTACCTAGGTGGGGAGGAGCATGTGGGAGTTCATCCCAGCATGCTGCCGTGGCTGCCACTGAACCAACCTGACTCAGCAGTCCTGGCTGTGAGTGCTCCTGGCTGTGAGTGCTCCGACACGAAGAAACAGAATTGACTGAGTATGAGAACAGGAGCCCCAAAGCCCAAGGGCAGGGTGGTGGGCAGACTGAATCCTGGCTGGGAACCAAGACTCCCACATTCTTGGCCTGGCTATGCACCCTGAGCAGCTCGCCGCTCTCAGCCTACATTGCTCTGTGGGTGAACCTGGTGACCTCAAATTCTGGGTTCACCAGAGTACCCACAAGGACTTTGGTTCTGGCTCCCTAATCTGGTCTTCTAGGATCTAGTCTCTCTACCTTTCTCCCATTCTGGCCACATAACAGCTTAGCCAGGGAATAAACTACATATACCCCGTGTGTCTAGTCTCTGTCTAAAGAAGCTTGTGGACTCCTAGATGTGTGTCTTTAGAGGGATTCACCCAGAGCTGAAGAAAAACAAGAAAGGAAGACGGCAGAACAGATTTGGAAACCAGAGCTCTGAGTGCCCCATTTCTAGCCCACCCAACAAGTCTCTATCACAGCCCCGCCCCCCTGCCCAGTCACATCTTTTCTGTGGCCTATTGGAGCAGAAGGGGCCAAGGAACACTTCTATGGGCTTGTCATGAAGAGTGAGAAAAAAAAAATGACTTGTGAAACCAACAAGCACTGAACCAAGGAGCGTGCCTGCCACTGACGTCGTCTTCTCGCCCTCGGCACAGAGGAGCGACAGCCAGCCGGGGTCCCGGGAGAACCACAGGCCCAGCAGCAGGAGGAAGCAGAGCAGGACGTTGAGCTCGGCAAAGGACAAGGGCCCCAGCTCCCTGTACTCCTCCTGCAGCAGCTCGTAGGCAGCCTGCTCGCGGGCCTTCCTCGCTAGCCCGCAGCCCGAAATCTTAAAACTAGAGGAGCAATGAGGAGAGAACACAGGGCAGGTTGGTGTCCTCAATTCCAGAGGGATGGGAGCCTGAAAGTGAGTGGGGG
>PVIJ01024125.1:0-12926 GCA_004024925.1 Scalopus aquaticus
TCTTTCCATGCTGAATAGTATTCCATTGTGTATATGTACCACATCTTCTGGATCCAATCATCTATTTTTGGACATCTGGGTTGCTTCCATACCTTTGCTATTGTGAACAGTGCCGCAATGAACATACGGGTGCATGTATCCTTTCGGATTAGTGTTTTTGTGTCCTTTGGGTAAATTCCCAAAAGTGGGATTGCTGGGTTGTATGGGAGCTCCATGTTTAGCAGTTTGAGGAATCACTATACAGCTTTCCGTAGTGGTTGGACCAGTTCACATTCCTGCCAGCAGTGTGGAAGAGGTCCTTTTTCTCCACATCCTTTCCAGCATTTGTTGTTGCCTGTATTCTAACACTAATTTTTAACTGGCCGCAGCACCATAACTAGAAAGCACCACCCTTGAATGTCCTGCTTACTCAGCTGAAAGCAGCAGCTGTTCCAATAAGCAATTTGATGTTGAGCACCTGAGATTGGCTCCCTCCTTCCAGCAAGACTGCAAGCTCAGCAGAATGTAGGAAAGCATGAAAGAGTTTCCTAGGCTGCTTCTCTTAATGCGGCAGGAAAAGCAACACTGGCTGAGGAAGGATATTTGCATCCTGGGCAAGAACTGGCTCCTGTGTGCACAACTTCAGCTCCACGTCTTTTGATGGGGTCTTGGGAATTAAGAATGGTTTGTTTATCAAGAAACGAAGAAGACTCTTTGTCTAAGATGTCTAATAGACTATTTTGTTATTATCCCTAGTGTCTGTCCTAAGTGTGATACTGATAAATGCGGCTTTCCCTCCAACAAAGCCCTGATTTGGGTGTTTGCCCATTTCTGTGGTGTAAATACTCTCTCTGTGGCAGATTTCAAGCCAGCAACATGGTGTGGCTAAGTGCAGAGTAGACGGGATGCACAGGGCTGGCTCCCACAAACTGGGATAAGCAGATCGAGCATTTCACATCTGGCTTGCTGCTACAGCCCGCTACGTGGGAAGAGAGTTCTGGGACAGAGCCAGGTCTGGGATTTCTCATGGGAGATGCTGGTAGGTAGGCAAAGGGCCATGTCAGGCCTGTGGTAGGCAGACAAGGCCAGACAGGTTGGAGGGAACACAGGCAATCAACCCCTCTGGTTCACAGGAGTCAGGTGAGGGTTTCAGACCCAAGAGGTTAGCGCCAGAGGCAGAGAGAGTTCGAGAAGAACTGGTTCACCTTGGCTATGAAACTCTCCATGCTTCAGTTACTCCGGCTATAAAATAAGGCTATATAATAATGGTTCTCACCTTAAAGTGTTTTTGTACAATGCATTATTATAATGGCCCATTATAATGGTGCATGGTCCTGGCAGAGAACAAAGGCTCACTGTATAGAGCTATTAAATAAGAGGGACAGTCTGGGTGGGCGGGGCTTCCTGGGGAACGTCTCAAACACCAGTGGGTGTTTTGAGCTCATCTTCACAGGCTGGCTAAAGGTCTGTGTGGGTGAGTAGTCCTAAAAGGTTAGGTCAGAGGAACTGGTGGTGAGAAAAAAAAAATCAAAGAAATAATTAAAGAAATTAAAATTAAAGAAATAATTCAAATTAAAGAAGTAATTGGTAACATTTATTTTGCTCGTCTTCCAAACTGTCATTGATAAAACACACACCAATAACAACACCCCAACTCTTTCTTCTCTTTGTGTCAGGTTGTGTAAAATCATTAAAATGGAATTAAAGTGGATCATGAAGAACCTAAAAGTACATTCTCATGTTGAAATCATGGTCCAGACAAGATTAGAGATTGAGGGAGGTGAGAAAATTACTGTGCTAGAACATGAAATTTAGTGCTGGGATAGCTGGTGGTTAAGGGAGGAAATATACATACACACACACACACACACACACACACACACACACACAATGTTTATATACAATGTTTATATATAGATATCAGATATTTCTATATATGTTTGTCTGTAACGTTCTATCACTCTCACTATGCATGCCAATTTTGTCAGCAAGAATAACTTTTCTGGTTTTGGGGGATTGAATTCTAATGGACTACTTTAGTCATACAGCGCCTGAAGTACCCATGGCGTGGGTCTCTCAGATTATCCAGAGTCTATAAACTTAAGAAAAGCAGTTGTATGAGACTTTCAGGTGTCTTTCATAAGAAGCACATTATGTCCTTTTGAAAGGCCTCATTTTCACCTCTGCCTCTGGTCTATTCTTCAAGCAACTTAAAAGAGAACTTAAACATAGGAATTGGACTGCACAATTTTGCTGCTTTAACTCTGGAATGTCCTGGAATGGAACCAAACTCTTAGCAGTGAAGCACCGTGTTCAATATACTCCAATATCATCTCTGTGCCCTGTGATCTCTGAGCGCTGCTGCGGCTCTGTTCTGCCCCAGGGCCTTTGCACAGAATCTTCTCTCAGCCTGGAATGAGCTTCTCCTTTCTTCACGGAGACAAACGCTCTTGATGCCATTTGCTTCCTCAGCCTCCCCAGGTGGCTGTCAGCTTTCATCCCTGCCCACTTCCGTCTCAGCTTCTTCTGTGCCTCTGTAACTGGCATTCCAACAAGCTATATATGCTAAGATCAGGAAATTATTTTTCGCCTTCCACAGCTTCAAACCTGTCTGGGAATTGATATCAAGGATGATAGTACAGACAAGGCTTTGGAGATTATATTTGAATATTAACATCATCTAGTCTCTAGATAAGAAATAGTCCAGCCCACTGGATGTCAAAACTTCAGCTCCTCATTCAACTTAAAGGGGTTTTCCATTCTTCCAGGAGCGAGTCTGGTCAGCAGTTGGGAGGAGCACGGCTGGCTTTTTTTCCACTTTCCATCTTCTCTCTACTAGACTTGTGGAATTTTCGGGCAGGGTAAGCGATGGGAGGAGGAAGCACTGGGAGGCCCAAGACTTTTTGGTGGCTTTTGCTGACTGTCAGACGCCTTCTCTCCCGGCATGTAAACATTTGCAGATTCTTACTGGGCTGAGACCCCTCCTCCTCCTCCCATCCCCAGCTGGAGGCCTCCTTCCTGTCAGTCTCCAGCCTACCGCCCCTGAATTTCAGCCCCTTAGCTGCTTCACTTCACCCCACATTTTTCTGCTAGGATGGCCTCCCCCACTGCACTGGGCAGCTCGGTCCGGGCAGCTTGGCCAGGTGGCATCCTGGCCTGGGACACTGCAGGACAGGCCACGCCCGAGGCAGCTGTCCCCTCACCTGGCCATCCCTGGCAGTGCCAGTCCACTTCTTACCTGTGCCCCTGGGGTACTGGACAACTCCCCGGGGTTCTCCCTCAGGCTCTGCTCTGGTGCCCTGGTAGCTCTGGGGACCAAAGAGCCCCCTCAGTGTCAGCCTGCAATTCTGCTCCTCAGTCTCTGGGTTTCCTGCAAATAAACAGGCTTGAGGGAAGAGGTGCATTGTGGGCACGGGACTAAAGCCTGGCTTTGGCTCCTCTTAGGAAATCCTGAGTGGCTGGTTGACATCTTCATCCCTGAGGTTAAAATTTGAGATGTATTTTTGAGAATGGGAGGGGTTTTCTTTGTCATCTTTTATTCTCAGCTCTGGGCTTCTGCTAGCATTCTAAGACAACACACACACAAAAAATCCATTTGATGGTGTATTATGTTCTATCCAATTATTCTATTTATTTTTGTCAGGAGCTGAGGTGAGCTGGAGAGAGTCTGAGCGCCCTGGTGCGGGCGTCGTGGATTAAAGCATCAAGGAGCCAAAATGAAAGCTAATGGTGAGTCCAGAGCTCAAGCTAGAGCCCCTGCCACAGAAGTCCCCCTTTCCCCCCACCTCCCTGCTGGTGGATGGTGTGCTTGTCCAGGCCGGCACAGATGTGGGGTGTGTAGGGTAAGTGAGAATTATCAGGTTTTTCCACCCTCCCCTCAATGATGGACCCACCGCTGCAGGCCTAGGCGCATGCCTGATGGCGGACACCTGGAATGCGGTGTGGGCCTGTGTGAGTGGGCGCACCTGGGCCAGAGACTGGGCTTAGAAGCAGAGGAAGCAACAGAAGAAGTAACAGCAGAGAATACAGCGTGGAGACAGAGGAGAGCAGAGGACCTTCTGTTTGGGGTGCAGCAGAGGCCACGAGACACCGCCAGAGAGCCCGAGGGAGTGAAGATTTGCTGGGGGCTGGGAGGCCTGCCAGCCTTCCGGCCCCCCATCTCCCCAGCCTGCTCTGTACTTGGTCGCCTCTCCACAAGAAACCATTAAAAAGCCACCGAGGGCTCCAGAACTCCTCCTTTTGACCCGTCTGTGCAGCTCCACAGCAAACCTGCCCCAGCCTGAGGGATGAAGAATGCAAGTATGTGACAAGTATAAAGGCCAAGGGGCTCACGCCCTTAATTGTCCCCTTGGGAGTATGCAAGGCACTGGGTATCCTTAAGCCGGGCTTTGTGATTGCTTAAGGCTGGTCCTGAAAAATCACACACAGGTTTTTAGCTGGCAGCCGCAATCCTCATTTTTATTTTGTATTCATGATCTCTCCTCTCTGGGACAATGCTGTTGCCCTACTGCAGAGCACAGCGCCAGGCACACAGTAGGTGTTGATGAGCATGAGTTAGGTAAATGGAGTTGGGCTGTGTCGCAGGGCGGGCCAGGCTTGGCCTCCAAGAGCCATTTATTCTGTTTACAGGGAGGAATAATGACTGGCAGTTGGGCGCTGGGAGAGCTTTCAAAGGCGGCCATGCCTTGAATAAGGGGTCCGTTCTGGGTGGGCTTTGGAGAGGTGGGACTGAGAAAATGCCATTTGGTCCATAAATTTGACGTCAGGCTCACCCACACTCACTCGAGCCATCTGTGTTGGTATCTCCCACTTCCCCAGCGGGACACTTCGAGAGGCATCTGCTGGCTTGGCTCTCCGCTCCCCACCAGCCCCAAAAGGGAAGGAAAAAGAGAGGGTGGTATTTTGGGACCCAAATCCTGAATCTCATTTGGTCCACGCCTTTTCCTGGAGTGGGCATCTCACTCCCTTGGGCTTTTTTCCTCCAAGTCATTTCTTACTCTCTTTCATCCTCGTCACTGCTTCACGCTTTGCCTGTGTTTGAAGCTTCTGTTTATTGAATGGGGATGAGAATATATTCAAGTTTCCACAAACGCACGAAGAAAGATTTGCAAATACGCGACAGTCATGAGAGTATTTTAGGAAACCTGGGTCCACACATCTCCTGAACCTTAAATCGCCCATGCTTGGCTGTGGGGGGAGGGGCCATTGTTTCAGCCTGTAGCCAATTGAGGACAAATGAAGGAAAACCAGAGTCAGAGAATGCGAGCGACAGAGAAGCCCTTAAATTCCACCTGGAGCTAAAGGCAAAATCCATCTCTTGGGCGGATGAGTCTATTGCTTAGGAAAACTCCTCCGTGGGCCCCTCAGCTGAAGGAAGGCCCCCGTCCCTCTCCCCCGGCCTAGGCTTACCTTGGACCAGGAAAGATAGAGGTTGCAGAGACCACAACAAACCCCATGCAATAAAAGAAGGCAGAATTAAAAAAAAAAATCCCATTAGTTTAATAACAATAAAAAACTTCAAAAAAGGAAAACTGCAGGGGCAGGAAGAGGCCCCGGTTAGGGGCACGGGGCGGGGGGGGGGGGCCTCTGCTCTTGCAGAGGTCTGGCAGCTGGCTCCTCGGTGTCGCTGTTGCTATGAGGTTGGGGGACAGATTGTTCTGTGGGAGTCGCCCTTCACCTGGGCCGCGGACTCTTCCGGTGCATGCCCAGCCTCTGAACGCGGTGGATTTGTCGAGCAGGTAGGAGATGAAGGCCTCAGTGGGTCCTGACAGCCAGCCAGCAGCTCCTTGGCCACAGCTGGGTTTCCGCCTCCTCCCCCCTTGTCAACGCTGCACCCCCTGAGGCGCATCCTGTCAGCTAGAGGTGCAGGACTACACACACTGGGCTCTCCCTGCAGAGGGGCGTCCTGGGGGGCAGCCTGCAGAGTCCTGGGCCTTTCCCCCCTCCCTGCCCCCACCCATCCCCCGTTTTGTCCCCTGCGACCGCCTTAAGGTTGAATACTCAACTGTAGTCCAGACAAGAACTTCTGAGCCATCTAGGAAGTTGTCTAGGAAGGTAGTGTGGGGTGATGGAGGAACCTGAGTGCCTGCTGGCTGCTGAGGCCCCGGACCAGCCTCTAGGCTGGGAGGCACCCCCTGAGCCAGGGGACAGAGATCCTATTTCTATGGGGTTGATATCTCATTTTAAATTTAAAGTTGCTTTTTGCTCTATGCTGTAAATACCCTTTGCTACCCCCGAGACCTCAGCAAAAATCTGCCATACACACTTGTCCTATCGGGGTGGCACTGTCCTATCGAGGTGGGGGGTGGGGGGTAAATCCAGTGGACACGCGTGGGTGGAGCGGAAGTAGGGGCGGGCGGTCACAGAAGTCGGAGGGTCCCCCCACGCAGGAGACGCACAAGTGATGAAGCTTCAGGGTGAACTGAAGCAGAGGTCGAGGCGAAAGAAAACTGCTCCCACTTCTATTATAAGAGGAAGGTGCCTCTTAAGGGGGCCGAGGAGAGAAGGTGATTTAGCACCCTCTTATCTGTGCGTTCCATCTTTGCAAAACCCATACACTTGAGGAAAGCCTTTTTTAAAAAAATGTCATTTTTTATGGAAGTCATGTTGGTTCATGCCATTATATCGGGTTCAGGTGAACAGCCTATTATGTCGACATCTGTGTGTGGTCCACTTGCCTGCCCCAAGAACGCCAGTTTTCATTCATCACCATAATGTTGACCCCTTTGACGTGATTTGCCCATCCCTCTTCTTTCTCTTCTGGAAACCTCTATTTTGTTCTTGTAGTGTAAGAACTTGTTTTGTTTAGTTTGATTCATTTGTTTGTTTTGTTTGTGTAGCACCAATGAATGAAACCATAAGATGTTTGTCTTTCTGTGTCCGACTTACTTCACCAGGCATGTTTCCTCGATGCCGTCCATGTTGTTGTAAATGGCAGCGTTTCATCGTTTCGTCTGGTTGACTAGTATTCCCGTGCATGGCTACCCCACAGCGCTGTTGTCCAGTTGTCTGCCACAGGCACTAAGGCTATTTCTAGTTCTTGGCTATTGTAACTTTTAATGCTGCGGTGAGCATACATCTCTTTAAATTAGTGTTTAAATTGTGTTTTTATAGTCCATGGGTAAATGCCCAAAAGTGGGGTAGTCAGATCAGATGGTATTTCTATTCTTGATATTTTGATGACTCGCCATATATGGTGTTCAGGGAAATGCTTTCTTTCTTTCTTTCTCTTTTTAAGATTTATTTATTTATGCTTACAAGGACCAGGGTGTAAGCCAGAGGTGTGGGGGGGTGAGAGGATTTACCAGAGACAGAGTGGGGAGCAGAACAGGCAGATCTACTGAAGTACACTGCTGAGGGGAGCAGCGGGGAGACAGGAGAGGTCTGCTGCGCCCTGTGGGTCAGCTCCCTGGCCGGGGTTGAACTTGTGCTGCAGTGGCTGCTGATAGCTTCATCGTGCTGAGACTTAACCCCTTGGGCTACCAGGGAAGCCCCCGAAAATGCTTTCTTGATTGCCATCCAAATCATTGATGCAGAGCAACAACCAACCTGGAAGAAGAGCCTGTTCCATGGGGTCTAACATGGGAACTGCCATCAGTGACCCAGCCACAGGCCCATCTTGGGTCTTGGCAATTGACTCGTGACAAAGTGTCCAAACTCTGTGGCCATCAGCCCACGCTTCCATTTCCCCAGAAGGACATTTGATGTGCTCTGTCAGCTGTCTCTGGACATCAGGTGTCCCATATCTGATGGGTTCTCCTTGCTTTCTCAACTAGGAGCACATTCGAAAAGGGAATAAATCAATCAGATATGGCTGATTTTTCATAAGCAGGCTGCTTCCGTTGGCTGTGCTCGGTGTGCTGAATTATCACACACCTGTTTTCTAATAGATTTCTCATCTGTCAGTGCTAGAAGCGATGCAGTGATGGATCATCTAATCCCACAACCTCATTTTGTGGGAGACCCTGAGCCTCGACTTGGCCAAGATCACACAGCAGATACAAAGTAGGGGATTGAATTTAGCTTGTAATAAACATGTCCTTTCCCAGTTTTCTACTCGCTGCCTTTGGGAGTTGGGGCCTATGTGTATGTGCTTTGTAACTCAGCTAAGGTTCAATTTCAGCTTTTAAAATGTGTGTATACTCTTGTGTCAACCAGAGGGTGACGTCTCTAAGCACAGGTGCCTTTGTTATCGGAGCAGAGGCCAGCTTGCTGCCAAACATCCCACAACCCACAGGACTGGGCCCCATGGCAAAGCATTATCCAGTCCCCAAATCCTCCAAGAGCAGGTCTATTATCATCTCTAACGTGTTCCCTCTTTGTACCCTGCACCAAACAACTTTGCAGAGAACATTCAGTGCAGTTCTGTGTGTCTATATTCAGCTGGAATTATCTAACTTTGACTTCAAATGACTGTATTGTTGCATTCTGCAGTGAGGAAATACACTATTTCAGACTCATGTTTCTACAGACACCTGTAAGAAGGCTTGGAGGGACTGCTGAGGCAGGGGGACTGCGTGGGGCAAAGTCTGGGGAGGAGAGACCCTGGGGTCTGAGCTCCCTACTGGGGGCAGTTCTCCCCCTCACCCCAAAGGGGCAGCAAAGAGGCTGAGAAGGGAGTGGGGCTGTCAGTCTCAGGGTGGGGACCGTGGTTTGCGATCCTTTGGCTACAGCCTAGGACCATGGTTCTCAGTGGGGACCCTTTTATTCCCCCTGAATAAAAGGAACAAACCCCTAGTCTTCTGATTCAGAAGAGCAAACAGTCAAGGAAGAATATTTCTAATGGCTAATATAATACTGAGTACTTCCACTTAAGTCCTTTGCATGTGCTTTGTCATGCAACCCTTGAGGTTGGCCCCGCAACTTTCATCTTCCTCTAGAAGAGAGAGCCTTGGCACCCTTGCTCAGTGTCACATGGCTAGCACATGGCAGATGAAGACTGAGCCCAGCCAGGCCTTCTGGTTCTAGGACCCTTTTTTTTTTTTTTTTTTTTTAATAAATGGAGGCATCAAGACTAGCCTGAGGCTTATGGCATTTCATCAAGAGTTTTAACACTTACTGTCCTTATATTCTTTTTAAAAAAATAATGATGAGTGGGCCTCCCTGGTGGCTCAAGGGGTTAAGTCTCAGCATTATGAAGCTATTGAAACCACTGCAGCAATATGTTCAATTCCTGCTCGGGGAGCTGACCCACATGGCGCAGCAGACCTCTCCTGCCTCGCCTGCTGCTCCCCTCAGCAGAGTGTTTCAATCTGCCTGTTCTGCTCCCCACTCTGTCTCTGGTGAGTCCTCTCGCCCCCACACCTCTGGTGTTGTGTCAGGCAACACCACACTGGTACACAGGAGTCATGGAGCAGGCTATATAATGCAGGATGCTGCTCAAGGAGCAAGATCCTGACCTTTTTATTGATAGAATAATCATACTGCATCAGCGTAGGGGGAAGGAAGAAAAAAGAAAAGGGAGGAGTGAAACTAGGAAAATGTGCTCTGTTGTCTGCATGGGGGGTATGAGTCTGCCCTCCAAGCACTTCTTATCTGCTTGATGACTCAGTATTGTAACTGAGGTCAAGCCCGAGAGCCCCTGTGGCTTTAATCTTATCAACATGGCATCCCACTGATCAGCTTCTGGGGCCCCTTGTCATATATCAGCCTTCGGCCCCCCCGGGGCGTTCCTGGTCATGCCTCGAGATGCAAGGCCTTCCCAGAGTGACCCAACTTTCTGGTCTTGATTGATTTAAAAGGCACCTTATAAGGTTTGGCTATATAACTCTCTGGGCAGTTCTGACCTTGTATAAGGACGCAGAACTGCAGGTAACAAAATGGCGGCCAAACAGGCTGCGTAGGATTAGCAGACTCACATTCTGGCTGCACCCCAGCTATTGTATGCATAAAGAAAATACATTTTAAAAAATAAATAAACATAACAATGAGCATTGCTTTTGCTAACCAGTCTATAGAGCACCCGGATAGCCCAGGTGGGCTAGGCCTGTCTTGGCTGGACCCACTTATGGAACTGCAGTCAGCAAGAGGGTCACTCAGGATGGTCTAGCAATGTGTCAAGATGGACATCGCTTGTCTGTTTTATGTAGCTCTTCAACTGGATAGATTTGTTCAGTCTTGTTCTTGTAGAGCAGGCTGGGATCCAAGAAAGAGAGTAGAAGCATCCAGTGCCTCTTCTGGCCCAGGCTCAGAGTAGGTAGATCTTCATCACTGCTGCATTTTATTAGCAGAAGCAAAGTTACAAGGCCAGTCTGGATTCAAGGGTGTGGATAAAAATGCCATCTTTTAGAGGAGCTACTGAAATTTCACATCACAAGGAAAGTTCTTACATATAGGGATGAAAAAATCAAGGTCTTTAAGACAACTGATCTACCATGCCTGCCTCTTGGCATAAAATAATTGGTTCTGTGAGAAAGTCGTAAGAATTTGGTGAGAGGTGAGATGGAAGCCTGGGAGGATGGCTGTGATTACTAAGTGGTAGCCAACTAGTGGGGAGATTACTCCTTTGAGCTGGTGCCTGTGCCCTGTTTAGCCACATTACACAGAGGATTTTTGGGTTGTAAGCGATAGAAATGGACTCTTATGCCTTAAGCAATAAGGAACATTGCTGAAAGGGCATTGGGGAGTTCAAAGAATTAACTGACCAGCAGCTTGGAGAAGCAGACTCAAGAACCAAGGCATTTCTGGAGGGAGATGGGGGTATGGAGTGGCAAGCAGAGGGCAAGAGTCTTCCTAGGAAATTGCACTAGGATGCTTGAGCTTTGACTATTTTTATGTATTTGATTACTTTTGTCCCTTTATTCAAAGTTCAAATTCCAGCATGTTATTAGGCCAACTTGAATCAGATGTCCTCTTCATGGTGGGGGGAAAACAGGACGTTTCAAGGGACATTCCCACCAGGTCTATTCCATGGAAAAGTAATATCCAGAAGGTAACAAGGGCAAGATGATCAAAGGAAGCTGAAACAGTTGCTGGGCAGTGAAGAAGAGCCTACATCCACTGCATTATTTAAAACAAAAAAACTCCCAAGTAGCTCTACTATGATTAGTGGTTTTTCAGGAAAGAAATTTAATAGTGGAAGAGTGTGTCTATGGATTCAAGATGACTGTGAAGAATTACAATAAGGTAAAGTAATTTTCTGTGAGTTGTGGGACCAAGGTCGGCTCCTTTTTTCTTCTCCTGTTTTCTTCCTATAGTGTGCATTTATTACTTTTTTAATAAAACATAAACTTTATCTCTTACCACAACTGGAAGGAGGGAGGAGACTCCCTTTTGATAATCTGAGGACATAATCACTAATTATTTCATATTAATAACAGGAGCATATGGTCCTCTCCAAATGCAACAACCATCTTATATATTAAACTCTAAACAGAACCAAAAAAAAAAAAAAGCCACTTAATATGGAAAGAACGGGTGTTGGTGGGTTGGGTGCAGAAGGAAGCGATTGCCACCACCCCCCTCTCCCCACCTCCTGCCGCCTCCCACCCCGCCCCGTTTTCCTGCCTGAGCAATTCTTTTGCATTTGCACTTTGATATTTATTTCACCAATAAGGTGTTTCATTATTTCTCCCCCATAAAGAGTTGTTATGAGATGCGGGTGAAGACTCTGGTTTGCCCAGATGGTCTCAGTGAAAACAGCCTTTCTGTGCCGCTGGCAGACTTGTGAGGTTGATAAGGATCTGTGGGAAGAGGGACTCCTTTTTTTCAGAGTTTGGAAAAAGAAAAAAAGTCACAAGCCTGCAGGGAGGATAGAACACATTCTTTCCTAATCAGAGGGTCACACACCTCAGTGCTGTCTGGGGAAAACCCTCCTCTAATTCCACGCCTAAGGCGAGGTCATCAGCTCCAGCATCTTCTCCTAACTTCTGCCAGTTTCCATGATCAAATTTCTCTGCTCCCTGGGACCGGCTGAAAAAGAAGTTATGAGCTCTCTCCATCATTTGCCATCTCCTAGGCCCTTCCTTCTGTGAAGTTTTCCCTTGTTTGGTCTTTATTCCCCTTTCCTCTCAATGCGTCTCCTCCTCTCTCCACAAGCTTTGCATCTCTGGGGAGTTCTGTCTGGACCTCTGGGCCTTTTGCTTTCCATTTAGTTCTCAGAAACCATTTTGGGATTCTATTTTAGCCCAACCATGTCTCTGACCGCGGTTTAGGCAGGGAAGTTTCATCAGTCTCCGCGCCGGAGGCTCCTGGTTCCCGCCCCTGTGCTTTCCTCGGTGGCAGACATTTTCTGTTTCCCGTGATGCTCCAGGAGAACCCGGTCCAGAGCTCATTTTGTGCTTTTTCTCCTCCAGGCAACTGGTCCTGCTTCCAAAACCTGCACTAGAGGGGACGGGGAAGTGAAAAAAAAAAAGCGTGTGTGACCTCGACACCTCCTTTTCCACAGCAGATTCTTTGTGCTTTGCTAACTGCAGTTGAGAGCTCAAATTAAGTGGATTTGTGGGTATGGTAGGGGTGGGGTGGGGAGAGATTCTAGTCAGAACCCCCAGTTGTTCTTTGGTACCCTCTTATTGCTCTTTGCACGCCCTTGTGGCTGGTCTCACTCTTTACCTGCCTGGTCTCCCAGGCCTTCCTGCCCAGTAGGTGCTGAACACACATGTGGGTTGAAGACTTTATTTTCCCGAAGAGGCCAGCCTAGCCCCCCACTGAACAGGATCTGAGGCCACAGGTGGTCCTTTACTAGATAAAGGGTGCGAAAACTAATCGGCTAGAACCCCTCTCACTGTTCTGGGTGGGTACCCTCCCTGCTACAGCTATAAACAAAAAGAGCTTTGGTGCAGCAAAACAGAAAAACAATTTATTTTAACAGTAGAGAGAGAACTACAGGAGAGAGGGAGTATGTCCAGTTACTGATGTGGTGAGGGAAAGCTGCACGAGCAGGTGCATTTGAAGCTGGGGCCTGGGGGCCAGGCGGGTGGCAAAGTCTTTTTTTTTTTTTTTATTGTGTG
>PVIJ01024126.1:0-12933 GCA_004024925.1 Scalopus aquaticus
CAGCGGCAAGGTGCGCGCGCCTAGAGGGACCGGAGGGTGGGGGCGTGTACCGGAGGGTGGGGGCGTGCCGGCGTCAGGTGCGTGAGGGGCTGGAAGGCTGGGGCACTGGCGGTGGAAGCAGCTGTGGGGCGGGGATGCAGCTGGAGAGCGGGAGCGCGGCTGTTTGCTCGGCAGGAGGGCGGGGCCGTGGCGGTGCGGTGTGCGCACACCTTGAGGTTGCCCTGCCCTAGCTCCCTCTTCCGCGCCGGGCAGAGCGGGAAGTTCCAACCGAGAGCGGCCCCTGCTCCGCCCCTCTCTGCCGCCTGGAGGGAAGCTGCGGCAGCCTAGCCCACCGTCTCTATCTGTGGGTTATGAAGCTGACCGCCCCCCGCGGCAATTTTCTGCAAGCGGCACAATGGAACTGCCTGGGGAGCTCTCGCTCTCTTGCACGGGACAGGACAGAAAGATCCTATGGCGTGCGGTCCAAGTCCTGTTTCTCCCGCACCTGTAGCTGGGAGTTTCTTTTCTCCCCCTCCGCGTTTCCTCCAGTGGTTAGCTACCAATAGTGTCACTGAAGGGGTGGTTAGGCCACTACCCCAGAGTTCCATTCCAGAGAGGAGCTAGAGTGCTGGCTCCGTAATGGAGGTGGGGGGAGGGGCCACACCGCACCGCGCATGCCCGGGGCTTTGTCCCGTGTCCCACCAACTTCTCCAGTGCACTCTGCCCTTTCCAGGGCTCTGTTGCTACCTGGAGGGACTGCTGGTGTCAGTCTCGGGTTTTATCACTCTGCCATGCCCGGGAAAACGCCTCTGCCCACCTTTTTTTTTTTTCCTGGGTTTCCTCAGGTGCCTCTCGTCTTGGTGTCCTGGTCTGGTTTTGTGTTGAGAGGAGGGGAGAGGGGATCTGGTGGTTCTTTCTTCTCCTTAGTCCGTCTTTTTGGCTTCTTTCCAAGTTCTACTCACCCGTGAGGGTGTTAGATTTATGTAGCGTTTCTGAATCTTCTCTGGGTTTGGCTGATGTCACTTTATCGGCGGCTTTTCTTTTGGGAGAGTCGATACTAGCGTCCCTTCACCGCCATGTTGATGACGTTGATCTGCTTCCAACTTGTTTGATGACAGAATATATGATCTGGAATGGAGGGACAGCTAATCTGTCTTGTTACTATTTATCTACTTTCTGTGTTGCAGAATGTGGGTGGAACTTCATCTCCCTATGTTACTCTGACTATACTGAGTATAGTGAGGAAGCAGAGTGCCAACTAGCCTGCCTCCCTTCCTTAAGATATTTTGAGAATGTGTTGGTTAGTAGTTGAGGTCCCACCTAGATACTATTAAGACTTCCAAAGTGAGAAAATTAGAGTGTTGCCTCTAATTGGTGGATATAAAAGCAAATTAATAATTAAAGCAGGGCCTCCCTGGTGACACAAAGGGTTAAGTCAATCACCGCCAAGGAGTTTCCCACATGGCTCAGCAGACCTCTCCTGCCTTGCCCACTGCTCCCCCTCAGCGGTGTATTTCAGTCAATCTGCCTGTTCTGCTCCCCATTCTGTCTCTGGTGAATCCTCTCACTCCCCCCCATCTGGCCTACACCCCAGATTTTGTATGCATAAATAAATAAATCTTTAAGAAAATGTTTAAAATAATTTAAAAAAATAATTAAGACAGCATGATCTGGAACAAAAACAGACACACTGATCAATTGAATAGAATAGAGAGCCCAGACATTAACTATTTGGTTAATCTACAAAAAAGGAACCAAGAATATACACTAAATCAAGGAAAGCCTCTTCAGGAAGCAGTGTTGGGGAAACTGGGCAACCACATGCAAAAGTTTAAAACTAGATCACTATCTCACAGCATACACAATATCACACAATACACAATACACACACAATACACAATTTGCGAAGGATAAAAGACCTAAAGCCATAAGATACATAGAAGAAAACATAGGCAAAACACTTAAAACATATGGTCGGGATGTGTTTGTGAATATTTCTCTAGCAGCAAGGAAAACAAAGGAGAACATATACAATGAAACTAGATCTAACTAAAAGGCTACTGAATGAGAAATGTATTTGTACACCATAATTCTGATAAGGGCTTGATATAAAAACTTTGCAAAGAAATTACACACCTCTACAAAAAGGAAAACATCCCAATATAAAAATGGCAAGAACTAAACAGGCACTTGTTCAAAGAAGACATATTAATGGCCAACAAGAACACGGAAATGTTCATCATCACTTATCTTCAGAGAAATGCAAATCAGAACCACAACTAAATACTATCTCACACATGTGAGAACGGTTCATATCAAAAGGACCAGAAACAGTAAGTGCTGGCTTGGATGTACAGAAAAAGAAAGCCTCTTATACTGTTGGTGGCAATGTAGACTAGACTGGTCCAACCCCTATGGGAAAAAAAAGTATGGTAATTTCTCAATAAAATTCACTTTGCGAAGTGTTCAGTGACATGACCCAGAAATTACCTTCCTATGTATCTACCCAGAGAATGCAAAAACATTAATTTGAAAGGAAATGTGCACTCCCATGTTCACTGCATCACTGTTTACAATAGCCAAGCTATGTAAACAACTTAAATGCCAGAAAAAGAAATAATGGATCAAGATTTATATATATGCAATAGAATACTACTCAGCTACCGAAAAAGATTAAATATTGCCATTCATTGAAATATGGATGGAACTTAAGGATTGAGGGTGATTATCCTAAGCAAAATTAGTCAGAATGATTAAGGCAAATACCTGATGCTGTCACCTATATGTGGAATGTAGAAAAACAAAACAAAGGTTCAGATAGAGCCAAACCAAAACCTAATCCTTGAAAACTGACTGTGACCAGAGAGGGAAGGGGAGAGAGCATGAGGGCCTATGGTGTTAAGATTTGTGTTCTTTGGTGGTGGGTGTACTATGGCAACAATACCTGAAGGAGAGTATCCTATACTTCTGTAATGCAAACCAATATTAAGCTAATACAAAATATTTTTAAATAGAAATTGTAAGGTCACATGGTGACAGTCTAATTCTACATTCAAACCTTATTTCAACTTGAATGATTATTATCTCTGATCCCAGTAAGATAAAGATTAAGGATTTTCCAGGATAGCATAACAATAGGGTAGCATAAAATAATATCAATATAAATACACTATAATAAAAAGCTTTTATTTTGCAATAAAATAACATAGACATATAAATATTTAATGCTTTTTGCCTTTTAAAATCTCATACAAAATAGGGGGAAGGGAAGGAAAAAGGCACAAAATGGAATAGAAAAGAACACAAGGGACCATGGAGATGGATCACGGGTGAACTGGTGGTGGGCTACCCAAGGGGAATACAAAATGTAAAAGACATAAATAACAATAAAAATATATATATTAAAAAAAATCTCATACAAAATAAAATTAAAATATTATAAATGCCAATCAAATACAGTGTATCTTACAAAACTATCATTCACATATGGAGAATTAATGACTTTCACAGATAACAAACAAAAGCTATTGGGCTTTCTTATCACCACCAAATATGCCTTATAAAAAATGTTGAAAAGAGTTCTTCAGGAAAAGCAGAAAACTTTCAGCAAGGTGGTAAATAGTAATTTAGAAACAGAATTATAAGCAGGAATTATAAAAGATCACATCAAAACATTAAAGGGGAGGAGGAAATGGGAAAAATATCTTTAGTCAAATGATGATTAGTTGATACCTACACACACAAAAGAAATTATTTTAGAAGTAGCCACAAACTAAAAATCTGCAGCAGAGACACTTTGAAGAAAAAATGCAAACTGAGAGAACCACCATGAAAATGCACTCAAAAGAGAGGGCAGAAAAAAACATGAAAAGGAAGTAAAAGAAAGATAAAATGATGAAGAAATAAAAGATAAAACGGTAGCTATTAATTCTCATATATCAATAATCACCCTAAGTATGAATGATCTGTACTCACTAATCCAAAAACAAGAAGTGAAATGTTGTATAAAGAGCATGATCATGTGTATTAAACATACAAAAGTCTCATCAGATCTAAGGACAAATATTGTCTTAAAGTTAAAGGATAGATGGAGGCAATTCAAGACAAGAACAGAGAAAACAAGCATGAACTCCTTTTCTTATATTTGATAAATTGAACTTTTAGCCACAAAATGGTAATTAGTAACAAACATGGGCACTAAATAATGATTAGAGGACAACTCATAAAGATAACATAACTGACATTAATATTTAGACACCCTGTTTGATTGAAACTAAATATAGAAAACAACTTAAGGCCTATATAAAGTAAGACATTGACAGTAACTCATTAGTAATAAGGGATCTCAACACACCTCCTGCTTATATGGATAGATCAACCAAAGAGAAAGTAAACAAAGAAAGAATAGCATTGAATGAAGTAATGAATAAGAGGGACTTAATATATATAACCATTCTATCCCAAAATATATAAATGCATACATATTCTCTTCATGCACACAGGGAACATTGTTAAGGATAGATCATTTACTGATTGCAGTAGTTTGAATCTAGAAATCAATCACAAAAGGAAACCAGGAAAAATGCATGTGAGACTAAGCAAAATGCTTCCAAATAATTCTTCTTAAAAATATTTATTTATTTATGCATACAAGAACTGGGGTGTAGGCCAGAGGTATGGGGTGGTGAGAGGATTCACCAGAGACAGAATGGGGCGCAGAACAGGCAGATCTACTGAAGTACACTGCAGAGGGGAGCAGCGGGCAAGGCAGGAGAGGTCTGCTGCGCCATGTGGGAAGCTCCCTGGCCGGGGTTCAAACTTGTGCTGTAGTGGCTGCAGATAGCTTTGTAGTGCTGAGCCTTAACCCATTGAGCAACCAGGGAGGCCCAAAATGCTTCCAAAATATTCTAGGTCAGTGAGTAAAACAGGAAGAATCTTAAAAATATCTGTAGACCAATGAAAATGAAGAAATGTGCTAGCAGAATCGATGCAAAGACGCAGGAGACAACAAAGAAGGATATTAAAAAGAGGGGTATTCATAACAATTTAGGTACATATGAATAAAAAAGAAAAGTCTTAAGTTAACTTTTTATCTGAAGGAACCAGAAATAGAAGAATAAATGAAACCAAAAGTTAGTAGAATAATAAAAAAAATAAAAAATATGTGCAATATAAAGTAACTAAATGAATAGTCAAATAAAGAGAAGCTGAAAAACTAACCCTTGATAGTTGGCTATAGAACCAATGGTGGAGGGGATATGGAGGGGAGCAACATGGAGGAAGGGAGGCATAATGGTATGTATTGGTGGAGTAAGGGTGAGTTGGTGGTGGGTGCACTATGGTGGAAATACCTTATGAGGATGGCACAATGTTATCTCAGCTAAAAATAAATAAACTATTTTTAAAAAACTAGAAAATAAATGAATAGAAACCAAAACATGTTACAGATCAATGAAACCAATAGTAGGCTCTGTGAAAAGATAAACAAGCCTTATACACTCTTAGGTAAGCTTACTAAAAAAAGGGATAAAACCCTAATGGAAAGAAATAGAAACAAAAGAATCATAAGAGGTTACTATGAACACCTATATGCAAATAAATTGCACAAACTAGAAAAGATTTTTAGAATCATAACTTTCTAAAAAAGAACAAGGATAGAAATAAACAGCTTGAACATACCAATTACACGCACAACATTGAGAGGGTAATAAAAAGTCTTCCTTAGAACAAAAACTCACAACCAAATGTCTTCACGATTAAATTTTACCAAACATTCAAAAAAGTTCTCATAACTATCCTCAAAATTTTCAATAAATTTGTTGAGGGGGAAATAGTCCCAAACACATATTTATCAAGGCCAACATAACTCTCACCCTAAAATCAGATAAGGACAACACACAAAAAAGAAAGTTATAGCCAAAAATCTCTGAAGAGCATAGAAGCCAAAATCCTCAACAAAACATTGGCAATTCTAATACAGTAATACAGTAAGAGAATCTTATATCATGATCAAGTGGTACTTAGGGAGGCAAGAATGGTTAAATCTATATGCAAGTGAATCAATGTTATTTCTACATCAATAAAAATATAACAATCATGTAATTACATCAGTAGATGCTCAAAAACCATTTGACAAGATTCAACACCCATATATGATAAAAACTCCCAACAAATTGGGAACAAAAACATATCTCAAAAAAATGGAGGCCATACATGACAAACCCACAACTAACATTATACTCCATAGCAAAAAACTTGTTTTCTTTAAGGTCAGGTACAAGACAAAGATGCCCATAATACTATTCCACATGGTATTGAAAGTCTTAGCCAGAGGGCCCTCTCTGGTGGCCCATGCGTTAAGTCTCAATGCTCTCACCAGCCACTGTGACTGAGCTTGATCCCTGGCCAGGAAGCTAGCCCACATGATGCAGCAGACTTCTCCTGTCTCGCCCATCGTTCCCCTCAGCAGTGTATTTCAGTAGATCTGCCTGTTCTGCTCCCCACTCTGTCTCTGGTGAATCCTCTTACCGCCTGCACCTATGGCCTACACCCCAGTTCTGGTACACATAATTAAAATAAATCTTTTTTAAAAAAAAGTTCTTGCCAGAGCAATGAGGCAAGAAAGTCATCAAGGAATCTAAATTGTAAAAGTAAAACTCTCTCTATTTGCTTAAGAAATGATAATAGACATAGAAAATCCTAAGGAATCATTCCATCAATTAAAGAAAAAACTACTAGAAATAATAAATGAATACAATAAAGTGGCAGGATACAAATATATATATTTATATATACACACACACAAAAATCGATTGCATTTCTTTATATAAACATTGAGTAAGAGGAAAGAGAAATTAAGAAAACAGTTCCAGACCTGGAGGTATAAGCTGTGTGCCCCAAGGCCGCCTCGGTCTCAGACAGGGGGCCCCAGCACACCACTTGCCAAGGCTTAGGCCACAGGCAGGGTGGGGCAAGGGTGAGCTGTGCCACTGGGGTCTCAATGTCTTGAGTTGGTGGAGCAGGCCTCTGCCTCCCTGTGGGCCAGTGAGGGGGATGGGGCTGGGGCCAAAGGGGTGTAGCCCCTCCTCCACCTGTCTCTGTTCTGACTCCTGCTTCAAATTGGTGCAAGACATCTGTATTTCAGGCAACCCTACTGCAGGCTTTCAGGAGACCAGGAGGACAAATCAAAACCCTAGACATAATCACAGCCTGGGGGGGATTCAGAGTTCAGTGGTATCCACAAGAGATAGGCCCTTGAGAGGAGCTGGTGTGGTGACCTCTCATGAGCTCCACCTATAACATCTCTGGGAGCTGGGGAACCAAACCCCTGGGGTCCTAAACCCCTCCTTTTCCAACTGGGGGAGGAAAACATCAGCGATGTGCCTGGGGACCCAGGCAGGACTGGAAATCATGAAAGGAGTGGAAACCACAAAAGGAGAAGAGAAGAGCTGGACCAACCAACTACTGGACTCTGTCCCCATCAGGGAACTTCTCCACCGACACTGATTGATGGAGAGCTGGGTTCTCAACACCAGAATTAGAAGACTCAGAATCAGCAGCATGTGACAGTCACCAGAATGGATAGTACAACCAGTGTGGATGAGGAGGCATGGAACCCAGAGACCACACTGGCCTGGAGAAAATGGGACAGACTCTTATACCACAGGAAGCTCCAAAATCAAGGAGCCTGGAGAACCACCCCACACCTGCTGTATAAAAGTTTCTTGAACGACTCTGCCTTGCTACCTGCCTCTTAGTTACTCCTGGGGATTAGAGCAGCCTTATCTGTTGCCATTCAGGAGCCCCGGTCATCGCCCAGGAAAAGGAAAAGTGTCCAGGTAAAAGACAAGGCCCATGGGCTGACCATTGATCTTCATCTTGCAGCAGGGTAGGAGTGGGAGTGTTGGGAGCAAGGGAAAGACAGAGGGGAACTGGGTGTTGGTACACAGGTGGCTTATTAGTGGGAGGGCCACACTTAAGGGGAACAGTAACTATGGAAAGATGACCCATGATGTAGGAAAATAAAGAAATAACTATATTTAAAAAAATAATAAAGTTGTGGGGCCTACTTGGTGTCGTAACGGGCTAAGCCTCAGCACTATGAAGCTATCTGTAGCCACTGCAGCATGAGTTCGATCCCTGGCCAGAGAGCTTCCCACATGGCACAGCAGACCTCTCCTGACTCACCCACTGCTCCCCTCAAGAGTGTACTTCAGTAGATCCGCCTGTTCTGCTCCCCACTCTGTCTCTGGTGAACCCTCTCACCACCCCATACCTGTGGCCTACATCACAGTTCTTGTATGCATAAATAAATAAATCTTAAAAAAATAATAAAGTTGCTATGAACAAAACAAAACAGTTCCATTTACACCTGCATCAAGTAGGATAAAATACACTGGAGTATACATACCAAAGGAAGTGAAAGACCTATACAGTGAAAATGATACACATTGTTGCAAATCATGGAAGACACAAAGAAATTGAAAGATATCATTTATCGATTAGAAGAATAAACATTATTAAAAGGAACATATTGCCTAAAGCAACTACAGAGTCAATGCAATAACTATACAAAACTTAAGGACATTTTTTCAAGAAGAAAATATAAAAATTACTTCTAAAATTTTCATGGAACCACAAAAGGCCACAAATAGGCAAATCGATGCTGAGAGAAAAGAAAAATAGAGGCATCACAATCTATAGTATGAAGTGATAGTAATGAAAACAGTATGGTATTGGAACAAAAATAGAAACTTGGACCAATGTAATAGCATTGTGTCCATAAATAAAACCACACACATATGGTCAGTTAGTTTATAAACAAAAAACCCATAATCATATAATGGAGAAAAAAGAAATTTTTACAACAAATGGTATTGTTAAAATTGAATAGCCACATACAAAACAAATGAAACTAGACCATTATTTAACATCATACACAGAAATTAACTAAAATGGCTTAAATACTTGGGCATTAACACTGAACCATAAAATACAAAGAAGAAAACTGGTTTCACACTCCTGGACATCAACTTCAAAGACCTATTTGGTAACTCAAGTCCAGTGGCAAGGGAAACCAAAATACAAATAAACTATTGTGACTATATCAAAGTAAAAAGTTTTTGTACATGAATGCAATCACAATAAAAACAAAACCTTATACTGGGGGAATATATGCATAGGTCACACACCTAACAAAGGGTTAATTCCCAAAATATATAAAGAACTTAGAAGGGCCTCCCTGGTGGCGCAGCGGTTGAGCGCTGCGCTGTGGAGCTGTAGGCAGCGCTCGATGCGAGTTTGACGCCCGGCCGCCCTGCCGGGGAGAATCCCACATGGTGCGGCAGACCTCTCCTGCCTCAGCAGTGTATTTCTGATCTGCTTGTTCTGCTCCCCACTCTGTCTCTGGTGAACCCTCTTTAAAAAAAAAAAAAAAGAACTTAGAAAACTCAAGAACAAAATAAATCCAAAAATTGGGCAAAAAACCTAAATAGGCAATTCTCCAAAGACACAGAGTTAGCCTATAAACACATGAAAAATGTTCAATATCACCCATTTTAAGGGAACTTTATATCAAATCAATAGTGACATCTCTTCTGTGAGAATGGCTTACATTAACAAAACTGGAAACAAGTGCTGGTGAGAGTGTAGAGAAAAAGGAAAACTCATTGACTGTTAGTGGGAATATAATTTGTAGTAGCCTCCATGGAAAACAGTATGGAGATTCCTTAAAATATTGAGAATGGAAATATTATATGATCTGTAACACCACTTCTAGGTATTCTAAGAATATGAAAATACTGTTCCCAAAAGATGTATACACCACTGTGTTTATTAGTAGCATTCACAATAATTCAGATATAGAATCAACATAAATAAATGCCCATTGATTGATAACAGAATAAAGCAAATTTATTTAAACTCAATGGAATATTAGTCAGTTACTAAAATGGATTAATAGTGCCTTTTGGGACAATATAGTTAGAATTTGAAGTGATCATGCTAAGTGAAATAAATAATTTGTGGAATATAAATAGCCAAAAAAAAAAATCTAGCAAAACACAAAGAAAGAACTCAAGATGCTGAAAAATATGCTGGTTAACATAGAGCAGAATGGGGAAAGCAGAAAGGGATGAGGGGTTTACTTGATAGTTTGGTGGCAGGGAGCTGTGGTGGTGGGTGAGTTAATCCTGTGCATATGTGGGCGTCTCTGGTGGTGCAGGGTTAAATCTCTATCAAGCTATCGGCAGCCACTTTGGTCTGAGTTCGATCCCTGGTCAGGGAGCTGACCCACATGGTGCAGCTGACCTCTCCTGTCCTGCCCACCGTCCCCCCTAAGCAGTGTTTTTCAGTGGATCCACCTGTTCTGCTCCCCACTCTGTTTCTGGTGAATCCTCTCACCCTCCTGCACCTCTGGCCTGCAACCTAGCTCTTATATGCATAAATAAAATAATAAATCTTTAAAAAAAAGAAAAAACAAAGCAAATTAACTGACAAAACCAAACAATACAAAAACAAAGTCTATGGATACAAAGAACAGAATGGTGGTTGCCAGAGGAAAAGGTGGTTTGGAGGATGGAGAAGGAATGAAAGGAGTCAAGAGTTAGTTACAAACTTCCAGATATATAACGAATAAGTCACTGGGATTTAAGGTACAGCATGACAACTTTAGTCAACAATCTTATGTTGCATATTTGAAAATTTCCAACAAATTAAATCTTAAAAGATATCATCACACAAAAAATCTATTAATGTTGTATGGTAACGAGTTGTTGTGTTTATCCCTTTGTAAGGTATATAAACACCGAATTATTATGTTGTATTCCTGAAACTAATGTTACATGTGGACTTTACTTAAATTAAAAAAAATGAAAATATACCCTGAAAAATATATAGTAAAAGCAGCCAGAGTAATACTATATTACCTAAATGAGACACAAATATTATTGACATCAGATTTCCCTTGTAAAACCACAAAGGCCAAAAAGAAGTGGCACAATATTTATCAAGTACTGAAATAAAATGACTATCAAATTAAAATTTACATCCACTGAAATTTCTTTCAGGAATGACTGGAAATTAAATAAGAAAATCAAGCAGACACAAATATAAATGTACAACTACCCGATAACCCAGCAATTGCACTCTTGGGAATTTTTCCAGACAAATGAAAATATGTTCATATAAAAATCTTATACAAATGTTCTTAGGCTCTGTAGCTATAATAGTCGCAAACTGAAAATTACCAAAACATACCTCAGTAGGTGTTGTGGCAGGCTGCTGTGCCAGCCTGGCACCAATGCAGTTTCCCATGGATTCATGCAGACGGGCAAGAATGAGCCTTGGAGCCCTCGGTGGCTTTGACATGCTTTTAATTGTCTCATACTAAGGCACCCATGTACAAGGCAGGCAGGTAGGGTGGCCAAGGGATCAGGAGGCTAGAAGGTCTCCTAGCCCCCGGCATCTAGTGGCACTAGGGGCTCTCTAGTGGCATCTCGGGGTCTCGCTGCTGCCACACTCTTCTTCCTCGTGCTCTCTTCTCTCTCTGCCTCGTGCACGCACATGCTACGCCACACTACGTCACGCTACACCATGCCCTTCTTCATGTGCCCGCTGTCAGGCACGCTTGTAAGCCTGCAGAGGCCCATCACCGAGGGAGTAGACGGAAAACCCTGACAACTCTTCCGCTACTATACAGTAGGTGAATGGTGAAATAAAATGTGGTACATCCATACTCAGAAAGACACAAACTATGGATACAAACAAAAACTTGGATGGATCTTAAGGTCATTAAGTTATATGAAAAAAGCAAATAAAATAGGTCACATAGTGTTATCACTGAACTTAAATTATATTTTCAAAGTGACAAAATTATACAAATGGTAAACAAGGAAGTGATTACGAGTGTTTATGGATGGGGAGAAAAATAAGAATAACACAAAGGATCCTTAAAGTAATGGTACTGTTAATTTTTTTAAGATTTTATTAATTTTATGCATACAAGAGCTGGGGCATAGGCCAGTGGTGAGGAGTGAGAAGAATCACCAGAGGCAAGAGTGGGGAGCAGAACAGGTGGATTACTGAAATACAGTGGTGAGGGGAGCAGCAGGCAAGATAGGAGAGGTCTGCTGCACCATGTGGGAAGCTCCCTGGCTGGGGATAGAACTCTTGCTGTAGTTGCTGTGGATAGCATCATAGTGCTGAGACTTAACCCCTTGTACCACCAGGGAGGCCCAATTACTTGACTGGTAGTAGTTGTACAAACTTACACTTCTTGATAAAATGCATAAACTGACACACACACACAGACACATACACACAAATAAGAACACATAAAGCTGAAGAAGAAGAAATTAAGAAATGCATCCCCTTCAAAATCGAAACCAAAAAACTCAAATATCTGGGAATAAATCTAACAAAAGACATAAAGGACTTATACAAAGAAAACTACAAAACTCTGTTGAAAGAAATAGAAGAAGACACAAGAAGATGGAAAGGCATCCCTTGTTCATGGATTGCAAGGATTAACGTTATCAAAATGGCAATCCTACCAAAAGCAATTTACAGATTTAATGTTATCCCAATAAAAATCTCAATGACATTCTTCAAAGAAATAGATCGACTACTGATGAAATTCATATGGAACCACAAAAAACCTCGCATAGCTAAAGCCCTACTAAGTAAAAAGAAAGAAAACGGAGGAATTTCACTCCCTGATTTCAAATTATACTATAGAGCGATAATAATTAACACACCATGGTACTGGAACAAAAACAGACAGAAAGACCAATGGAACCAAATAGAATACCCAGAATTAAAGCCACATATCTATGAACAACTAATCTTTGACAAAGGAGCAAAGAAAATGCAGTGGAACAAGGACAGTCTATTCAATAAATGGTGCTGGGAAAACTGGACAGCCACATGCAAAAAAATGAAGCTAGACTACTACCT
>PVIJ01024127.1:0-12929 GCA_004024925.1 Scalopus aquaticus
CTCTCTCCTATTTGGTTTCCCTATACTCCTGTTATAAGTGAAACCATTCGATATTTTTCTCTTTCTTTCTGGCTTATTTCACTGAGTATGATCCCCTCTAACTCCATCCATGTCGCTGCAAATTGCATGTGTTTATCTTCTTTGACTGCTGAATAGTATTCCTGCGGTGTTTGTTTTGTTCCTACTCTGCCACGTCCAGTACTGAAGGTTCTCTCAGACCCTATATTCTAGCAACCTGGGCTCACTGGATGCTTCCAAGTAGATGTTAGAGCTTAATGGTGGGTCATCTTTGTTTCTGCTTCCATCTTCTCAACTTGTCCGTCATCGTCAATGACAGAAAAGGGGAAAAAGAGAGGAGAGGGGCCCGCAGCTTAGCCTGCACTGCCTCTGGGTTGGTAACTAAGCTGTTGTTTTACACACATATTTTAGCTGCTTGCAGTGTTCTTACAGTTTAGATGATTTTGTCCCTATCTTACAGATGAGATATGATGCCCAAGAAGTATCATGCTCTCTGTTTGAATCCATACAGCCATGAAGTGAAGGCATTGGGGTTGAGAGCCAGATTTATTTGCCTCCAAAAGCATATTTGCCTCTGTAGCTGGTCAGTCTGTTTAAATAAGTGATAGGATATCATTGCCAGTCAGTGAATGACAAAATAATATACTGAATCTATCAAGACTCATGGAGGACTTACAAGGTAAACATGGTTCCCTTCTGAATGTCACTCTGCTGGAACTTTATAAGATGGAAGGGTGAGTCTTTGCCAAGAATTGCGAAGTTGGACTACTGAACTGATGTGCGAAATCTGTGTTCAGGTCTGATGCAGGACTTGTCCCGCAGCCTGACGTTTACTACAGCGGTATCTCTTCCAAGATGACACCACAGCAGCAGCACCCATAAACTCTTTGTCATAAACTCAGGTTTCGATGATGTCATCATGGCATTATCTCCAAGACAGAAAATAAATAAAATTCTACAATTTGTCCCTAGTCAAGAATCACCTTATACTACATGTTGTATTAACACAGATCCTTTGTGGATAAAAGATCTATTTTGAGGTGGAAGGGATTAGAAGCGCTGAGGGAAACAGGTAATCTGCATGCCAGGGGCCGCCTGGGTCTGTGCTAGCGTATAGGCGTCCTCTGACTTCCTGTCAGTGTTTGGCGCCTGGATTCCTGTAGCATTTTAAGGGGGATCGCAGAGAGCTGATTCTGCAACCCTTGCTGTGCTCATCATGTACTTCTTTCTTTTCTGAAGTCAGTGAGAATCCAGGAGTTAATGTAAGTGATACGTATTGCTCCCCTGCCCAATTTTCCCGCCATCTCTTACCTTATTCATGAACATACATTCAAAAGAGTAAAAGTGCTTAGAAGAATTTCTCCCCAATAGTCTTTGTGAAAGGTGCAAAGTCATAAGTTAACAAGAAGCATGCTCCAGAGACACACACGAGCATGGAGGGGATTTCCATGCTGTGTAGCTCTTGCAAAATTTGTCTTTGACAGATGAACAGATGTCTTTGACTGAATCCTCCTTTTGGAATAGTGTGGGGTGAGATTCAGTCCTTTCCTTTAGAATGCTCTGTGTGACATTTTTCTTTGTTTCTTTGGGAAGTGAAATAACTTATATTGAGCTCACATTCACATTGATTTATTATCCTCTTTTAAGGTTAATGGGGTTAGTGTGAATTATTGAGAACCTTTAGAGATGGGAATGGAGAATTGTGAATGTGATATCACTAGTTCACATTCTTCAGAAAAAGGGGCTACAAGGGAGGAATCTGATTTAAGATCTTCTAGTCCCTCAAAACCAATTCTGAATTTTAGTATTGATGGGCCTCTATGAATGCTCACATTCCTCAGTACACTTTAATCTAATCTTCCTATGCCAGTTTTTGAAATAGAAAGTCACAAAGACAGCCTTTATGTGTACTCGCAGATCTGTGCTGTCATGCTCTTTTCAAGGATCTGGGACAAAAAGGTCAGGGGTGTGGGGTCTCTAAAGAAGCCCGGTTGTTCTGCCTTCTAATCCATGCAGCTACCTTGGTCTCCTTAACTGCCCTCCATGGAACAGGGTCAGGTCACATCTGTACTCGAACTAATCCTCATAAGCTCACTGGTTTTCTGCTCAAACCCTCTCCTAACCCCTCACTTGACTCCACAATGTATAAAACATAGACCATGTAATTATTTTCAAAGGCTTTTGCCTTTGTCTTAGAAGAAAATATGTGAAAGCAGATGTGGTGAGAAAGCAGTTTTAAAAGCATTATCAAAGGTGCTTGCAGTCCTGTGTACTTATTTTTCTTCCCCTTTCAGCATTTCTTCCAAATAGAAGTGTTCATCTCAGGTAGGAAATGTAGAATAGGAAAACAGGAAAAATTCAAGACCTTTGAAGTTCTCCAACCTTAAGCTTTGAATTACAAAAGGACTCAGGAAATATAAATTCATGATACTATAAAGGAAAGTCATCTTTATCTCTACTGAAAGCCATCCCAGGGCAATGCGATGAACAGAACCACGAGGAAGAATAAATAATCGTTCTCTGACAGATCCTACTGAGACTGTTCTGCTGTGTTCCAGGAGAAGGGAACGATATCTGAGAGCAGAGGAGTCCTATGTGGTCCCCTTCCCCAAACCATCCCAAGTAGAGCCTGGGAGTCCACTGGAAACCCTGTGAAGGTTGGTCTGGGCACATTTCTCTAAGAAGGCCCCATAGAATTTCCTAAGTCTCTGTTGGGAGCTGAGGGGAGCTGATGGGAGCAGTAGAGTAATTCCCATGTAGCAAAGATGGCCAGCAGTGCTGGGGGGAAGGGTGGGAATGGGTATTTCTAAACAGATGAGATGGCGGTATGAGTATCTGATGTCACTGGTAACACTGGTCAACAAGTTTTTCGTGTTACTGAAATAAAATTAGTCATTTCTTATCAATTTGTATGTGCTCAACACGAATATGACAGTCAAATTCTAATTTTGGCTTTAGTTTTTTTTTTTGTAATCTGAAATAAATGGATGTTTACATCACAAAATGCATGCCAATCACTGGTCAACAAATTTTTACAAACGTCATGTTACTGAAATAAAATTACTCATTTCCTATCAATTTGTATCTGCTCAACACGAATATGATGGTCAAATTCTAATTTTGGCTCTAGTTTTTTTGTAATGTGCAGAGAATATTCTGCTGGAGGTTCTGGACTAGGAAGTCCCTCACCACGTGGAACTGGTCTCAATACAGACGCAATGTTTGGGTAGACTATTCCGGACTTCTTTTGCTTTGTTACTCCGCTGGAAAGAGGAGGAACCAAGCAGAAGGAACGGTCTTTTATGTGGTTGCTTGGCTCTCTCTACACCATAGAGACTGCAAACGGCATTGATGGTCTTTTGCCATTTCACCACTGTGAAATCTGTGTTGTACATGTAGCATAGCATACGTGCGGGGCCCAAGGCTTGTCTTGGTCACCAACCTTGCGCCCGAAGTAAAGATGATAAGCCTTCTTCACTTGAGAAGTGATCCTTTTCTTCTGGTTGGCAAATGTCACTTCCCCACAAATAGAGCAGTAATTGTCCACGCTATGAATGCACTTTCGAGGCATTACTGTTCTGTATTGTGCCTAAATGGATAAAATAATAACAGTTCTATGGAACAGTAGCTTAAACTGTCTTGCACAAAGTCTGAAATATTTTCTTTTTTTTTAAGATTTATTTATTTATACAAGTTGGGGTATAGGCCAGAGGCGCGGGGAGGCGAGAGGGTTCACCAGAGACAGGGCGGGGAGCAGAACAGGCAGATCAGAAATACACTGCTGAGGGGAGCAGCGGGCGAGGCAGGAGAGGTCTGCTGCGCCATGCGGGACTCTCCCTGGCCGGGGCGTCGAACTGGCGTCGCTGTTGTGGACAGCTCCACAGCACAGTGCCTAACCACTGCGCCACCGGGGAGGCCCCAAAATTTTCAGGGTTATATTAATGTCCAGCACACCAAGATATTACAGATTAGGGCCTTTTTAAGTCAGTAACGATCTCACTGTTGACCAGTGTTATCAGTTAGATGACTCCTCTACTGGCTACTCTCATACTACAGATTCAAATGTAGGTGTAATTTCAGGAGACAGGGGATGAGATCAGAATAACAACTTTTTCACTGCTACCTTTTCATTGAGAAAATACCAGGAGATTGTCCTGTTTACTCTTTTTGCTTGTTTTCCTGTTAAGCTAGTGTCTCGCATGTGCTTTTCAGAATTCAACTGAGTATTTCGCTTCAGAGTTCTCTCTCTAACCCCTTCCTCCTTGGCCTTCTGCCCTGTCAGCCATCTTGGCCATGGCCCCTATGGGCCCCCAGCTTCATCTCCTCAACTAGGAGAGAATGTTTAATGAAGGGTCTCCTCTAACTCTCTGTCTAGAAACTCTTATCTGCTAGTAAATCAGGATAATTGCAGGGATCACCTTATTTTTTTCCCTCTCAGGGATATTTCTCTTCCTTGCCTAATATCCAGTTTCTTATTAAGTATTTCATTTTTTTTTCTGTTTCTTAGTTCAGACAGTAGGAAAAGTCCAGTCACCGTTCCTCCCATAGAGCAATAAAGAGAATCCTGGTTTATATACTTTTAACAAGAAAATATGTAACCATGTTGATTAGCTGGCCACTAAATTGAAGGACAGTAAAAACGACAAATTAGGAGGCACAAGAGGCTCTTTTTAGAGGAAAGCAGTGTCAAGCCCAGAGATACAGAAGGTTTGAATACTTCAATTCGACTTGATATGTAATGTATAATATATAATATATGTAAGACATGCATGCAACTCTGTGCCAGCTATTAGCTTGTAGAATCTTATTCTCCTGCTGTTTCAGTAGTTCCCCCAGTGATGTTTATTCTTGTGTGGTTATGTCTGCATTAACTAGGTTTTTTACCTCTGGTCAGATGGCCTTGTCACACCTTGCCTCTATTTATCTTCCCTCAGCTGCTGAGATGAAATTTAATTCTGCAGATATTTTAGACATACTATTAAGACAGTATTACTTTTGATTGTATTGTGAGTTAATATTTCCTTCCACACTTTCCCTGATCTTTTTTTCCTCCCTGCTTTTTGTGATCTCATTTCTGTCCATCTACTGTTCTTTTTAATGGACGTTGCTGGTGATAGATTTTTATTTCTTTTTGTTTTTGTTTTTTTTTCCCCTCAGTGTGTAAAGACCATTTCACTTTAATTTTTAGTGGCATTTTTGCTGGATGTAGAGATCAGTTAACCATTTCTTTCTTTTAAGTTGATATAATCAATTTATCTTACAGTTTCCAATTTCTATTGAAAAATCATTATTGTTTCTCCTGTTCAACATTTTACTCTGACATGTTTTTCTCTACTGTTTGATGATCATAGACCTAAAATTTGTCAATCAAAAAAGAATTGGTATTTTTTTTCAAGTTCCCCCAAATTAGTGACCTCTATCTCTCTGAGTATTGCTTCCACTCTATTTTCTCTTCTCTCCTCTGCTTCTGGCAGTCCAATTAGATAGATGCTAGATATTTTTACTATGTTCAGTCTAGCTCTTTCCTACATTTTATGTCCTTTTATTTTTCTCTTTTCCGTTTAGTCTGGATTTTATTTTACGGCTCTGTATTTTAATTCAATAATCCTCCGTTCTTTAATGTGATCTGCTAGTGAGCCCAATCAAGTTCTTAATTTGGGTTACTTTTCTTCCTTTTTATTAAATATTTCCTTGTTATTAAAACTATAACAAACACTGGCAGAATTTGTTTCAAGTGCACATGGATCATTTACCAAAATAAACCATATGCTGATTCATTAAAGGGCTCCATAAATTTCAAAGGCTTGAAATTATAAGAAGTATTTTCTCTTACCCAATGGAATTAAGCTAGAAATTAAAAATTAACTAGGGAATCCAGGAATGTTTGGAAATTAATCAGTAACATTTAAAATGATGTTTGTGTTCTTTTAGAGTATGGGTATATATTATGCTTCAATAAAAAAAGTAAAATTTGGAATATATTGTTTTGAGTCTTGCCAAAGAAGTACTTTTGGAAAACTATGTTACATATTTGGAAACAGGATTGTGAAACACTGTTCAGTATCTGGTTTTTACAGAGCTGGATCCTTTTGTACACTCTGGTTTTGCTACTTGAAAGACCAATTTGAGAAATCATGGTTATTTATAATTTCGTAAACCATTAATCACATAAATAAATCTATTTTAGTTTTATAGTGGCAAAATAAATCAAATCCCATATTTTAAAAAGTCAGACATCTCAAATGGAACAGTAAATGCTAAATGGTAGCTTCACTAATTAATGATTTTCCCAAATCCTTCCTTTACTACCAGGGGGAAAATTATTCACCCTGCATTTTTCTTTAAGTCTCACTAGTGTAACTGAATTACAATTAAAGGCCCATTGTTTTTTTAGTTCTTTAAACACTTTCTGGAACTGAATCTGTGTGAAAACAGTAGCCAAGTCTCCTAGTGTTCTGATTGCAAGCACTTTAAGTGTTCCTTTGTTCAGAAAGCACTTATCATGATATCTGATTTAAATTACAAAAGAGAGAAGTCCATGTCTTAAATGTAGAATCCAACAGAAAATTGTGAGCTATAAATTAACAAAAGTTACCAAGTTCCTCATTCTATATTGCTGCCAGAGTTCAAACTCTGAAATGCTGTATCAAAAGAACTTTATTCCCCAAATTTCTTAGAATAACTTTGATGTTTGCTTTAGAAGAGGGTTCTATTTATCCAGAGAAATGCTGAAAATCAAATTTCCTCTGAAAAACAATGACTTAAAATAGGAGGAAATGTTTTCATTATTCTCCAGTTTGAGGGGAAAATGTGTCAGAAGTTATATGAAACTTACAGTCTCAAGTTATGTTATTTGTCATCAAAATAGTACTTATTGTAATCATAGTAAATAAAATTTAACTCAAGGGGACTTAATTTGGAAGTACAAATAACATTTAAACTAGAATTGTCACGATTGTAAATAATGATAATGTCTAAGGAATATGCTAGTCTTGAGGGAGATATAGTCTCCTGTTAATTCTTACTGTAAAATGAAATTTTGATTAAATTCATTCAGCTTCCAAATCACAAGTTTCTTGCAATTCCCATGTTACCTCCTAAGGATTACTTCAAAGCTGCCTTTTAAAGTGATGTTTGGCTTGGCAATCTAGGGGAAAAAAATCTCTCATGTCAAATTACAAATGGCAGCAGTGGGTAGAAAATAATCTTTTAGCTTAATATAGTGAATCCTTTATTGAAACTAAACAGGAGCTATAAAGGAGTCTGTATAAGGTAGTTAATTGCTGGAAACGACAAAATCCATGCAAGCAACTAAAAATAGTTTTTATCTACTACATATGCATTTATTTGGGATAGAATATGAATTTTTCAAGATGTAATCATTCAAAATACTGGCACTATGATCTGATTATTGCATTTTAGATGCTTCTTTTAGAAGTAAACTTTATGAAAAATGTGCTTTTAATATGTGTGTCTTTGATTTCTAAAGATAGACTCTTAAACGTTATTATTTACTCAGTAAATACGGTCTTTTCTGAAGTTGTGTTAGTATTGTGTGTACAGGGTTGCATGGATTCTCTATATGGTGAGGGGAGATGGGGGGGGGGGGGCTCTGGGTCCTTACCCAGCCATTGAGGGCTCTTCTCCAAGCTGAAGCTTGGTGCCGTTCCTGCTGTGTGTGTGCTCTCCTAGTATTTCTGCTAGTTGGTTTGTTTTGGTTGTTGTTGTTTTGACATCTATTTCCTCTTGTTACTTCAGTGAGATCTGTCAGTGAGTTAATGGCAGGGGCATTTGACCAGTATGTCCAGTATTTACAGAAGTATGTCGCTAGTTTGTTGTCATAAATCCAAAGGTCTTCACTAATAACTGATGTTCAACACAGAATTTTCCCAAGTTGACTTGGCAATTTTTGTGTTTCTCTTTGATGACTTTAGTTCATTATTTAAAATTCTAACTCTCTATTTTCAAATTTCCTCCCCAATACTAAAAACTCTTAGAAAATGGTGTCTATATGAGTGATGACATTATAAAAACCTCTAAAAGGGCAGTAGCTGTGCTGAGTTCATCTTTGTGTCCCTGCCTACCCAGCCTGGTACATACTAATGAAACACATAGACCATGTATGTCTCTATGTGCACAGCTCTGTGTGTGTGCATTTTTCTATGTAGTCAGACATTCTTAATGCACAAGGAAGTGCTGTGTCAAGTGTAATTTGTAAATTGGTTTTTAGGAATCTGATTGTTAGATTATTATATGACCTATAAAATCTGCTTTACCCACTGTCTGAAATACTTCTGATTACAAAAAAAAAAAGTAAAAACACAACTGCTGCAAAAAAAAATGATGAAAGAATGGAAAAATAAAATTGAATAAGAGTCTGTATTTAATCTAGAGCAGTTGTATTTGAGGATATTTATGTGCAGTTTGTGAAAAATGAGTAGATGGGGACTTTTGAAAATTCTCAGCATTATGTTTTTAGAGGTTAATGGGACTGTCTCTTTATTGTGTCTAAATTAACTTAAAAGTTAATGGGTTGTCCTTGATTTTCTATACTGAATTCTTTTTGTTCTATCTTTCTGTTCTGACAACTTCCAGTTGCGTGAGCTTGGACATGTTACTTAACCTTTCTGGATCTCAGTGTACTCATTGACCAAAAAAAAAAAAAAAAAAAAAATGGGAAGAATACTATCTCAGTTATCGTGAGGATTAAATGAGGTAGCAGATATAAAACCCTTAGAATAAAATTTGGCATATATTTAGTGCTGGATGCTACTGTGATGATTGATCGTCTTGTCCTGAACGCTCAGTGCCCTGTATCTCTCTCACATACCTATCTGGTTGCATCCTCTCTTCTTGTTGTTTGATCATCTTAAATTTCCTTCCCCTTACCAGATTTGGTATCTTTCAGCAAGGGCTAACTTCCACTCCACAAAGTGTAAGGTGTGATATAACTTGCACTCTATTATTATTTTAGTAATTTTTTTTCTTGCCATTTCAAAGCCAAGCTAAGAATAAAAGAAGATTAAATGTCATTTTCTTATAAAATTGTGGCTATGTGGTGAGATGGTTGAATTTATGTGGAAATTTGACCGGGCTAAGGGCTGCCCAACTAGTTGGTAAAACATTGCTTCTGCGTGTCTGTGAGGGCATTTCTAGAAGAGATGAGCATTTGAGCAGTAGGCTGAGTAAAGGAGAACCCCTTGCCAATGTGACTGGGCCTCCCACAATCTGCCGAGGGCGTGCCCAGGACAGAGGGGAGGGAAGGGAGAATTTGCTTTCTTCTTGAGTTGATTCAGCCTCTTCTCTACCTTCAACTATCATGGTTACTGCTGGTTCTCAGGTTTAGGGACTCAGAAAGGAACACTAACTCCCTGTTCCCCATCTAAGGCCTTTGGGCTTGAAGTGAATTATACCCCTCCACCCGCAGGCAGAGATATCGGAAATGAGCACCCCTGGGATTGACCAGCCTAGGACCAGAGGACTGGCTGGAGTGATACAGCTGTTCAGACCTTGTTTGAGACGTCCTCTTTGTAGGTGCCTATTTCTCAAGATCATGGAACTGAGCTCAGGGCTGTGTTCTCAAGGATACTTCAACTAGCAACAACAGTCACACTTTGAACAGTAGCCACAATGAAAAGCGATGTACATCCATTGAAACTCTATTTAGAAACTTTATATTTAACCTCATAAATTGAAGAAATTGTTTCTTCATCAATGTTATTTTCTTGTCATCAAAAGAGACATGCAGATAGGAGGGAAACAGCTTTCTAAGAACCTGCTAAGCATGGACTATCTCTCAAGTTGGACAGATACATATGAGACATTGATAGCTACATTAAGTTATTCAGCTAGTATTACTAAACAGAATTAAATTTGCAATAAATTAAACTGTTGCACAGATCACCAGTCTTTTAATATTTTAGAATTTCCAGTACTTTGTAATTTAGGCCAGTGTGTAATTAAATAGACCTAGTTACTATACACAATATAGTTCAACAATTTAAAGCACTTTTCTTCTTCAGTGGTGTATATGAAAGGATTTCATTTTAATTTTGGAGATTTTTTTAATTCAGTTCTTTAATTTTAATGCATTTTCTCATTATGCACTAATAATATTGATATAGAATTTTGGATATCTGTGAACAAATTTAGGAATATGTTATTTATTTTCTATATATCAGTGGTTGAAAGATAAATATTTTCTTGGGTTAGCTGGCAGCTGGAACTGGAACTGTGGCCAATATTTGCTAGAATTGCTTTTTTTGATAAAGAGAGCATTGCATATGTTTTATGTAGCTAGTTATTCTTTGCATAGCTTTTGCCAGCTCCACAGATGTGATTGAGTTGATGCCAATTTTCCTAGGCTTGGTTCCCAGGATCTAGGTGAGAACCAGTGGAAATTAGGTCTTCTTTCTCAGATATGCTCAGGTTTTTTTAGAGATCCAACCTCCGTGCTATCAGGGACTACAGCTTATAAATAGGAACTTATGAGAGATCTAAAGAGCTTACAAGTGTGGTCACTGACTGATATCAAGCTGTCTGATTTTTCAAGTTTCGTTCAATCAGGTTCAAAGCTGATTAAGACAATATGTATATTTAAGATGATCAAAGTCTCTGGGGAGAATTTTTTGAGGGGGAAACACATACTGACTGTCGATTATATGTCAGGCACTGTTAGTATAAGGACAACAATAGACAGGAATCCAGGGACAGCAGTGCAGAGACCACAATAGCAGTGTGTGTTCTGTTTTCAGGGGTTCACTACTTGGCGTAGCCATCACCTGGCCGACATCGTGGCAGGGTACAGAGTGTGGTGAAGGAATCACACAAAGGATGCACATGAGCCGGGAGCTTCGCTTTGGAGCTGGGGTTTGGTGGGGTTCCTGGGAGTAGATGTAATATCTTACACAAGTTTTGAAAAAATGTAGACTCATAGAAGTTCTGGAGATCAAAAAGGGGGTAGAGTCCTTTCAGGCAAAATATCATTGCCAAGTCTTGAAGACAGGAGAGGCAATGAGAGCTTGGTCAGGGAGCATCAGGCCAGCTGCTCACTGGAGACGTGAAGCACATGGCAGTTTGTGATGCAAAGCTTAGGTTTTATCCCTTAAGAAGCATAAAGCCAGTTGAAGTCTCAGGTAGAGCTGGAATGTGCTAAAATAGGGGTTTTTTTTAGGATGATAGTGTGGACAGCGAGCATGATTGTGAGGATATACTGTTGGGAACCCCTGGAGATAGTCCAGGTAAGAGGTTGTGAGGTCAGTCCTGAATGACAGCAGTGACAGAGAAGACAGGGTCAGTTCAGAATTATTAGTGAGTCAGGTTGTGATTCATGATGAGCTGGATGTGTTTGGCAAGGGAGCCAGAAAGATAAAGGGTGGCTGCGTGTCATTCTTGGGCATCTGGGCGCATAGTGATTCCACGGAGTGGACAGGGGATGTGAGAAGAACAACATCTCTGACACAGAAGATCCGTTGTTAAGTCAGCTCTCCATAATACATGTTCTGCAGATGATCATGTAATTTTTTTAATAAACATATGCAACATCCACTACTTCCATCTTAGCTTATCACTGCCCACCTAAATACTATTTTAATCCATTATTAAAAGTCTACAAGGGGCCAAGGGAAAAGTATAAAATTGCCTCCATCATTGAAAAGTTTATGGGAAAACCATTTGGCTCTACAGCTATGCAGAGGTCCCACTTCCACAGGCTCTTCTCTGTGAATTCCAGTTCCTCCTAGACCCTGTTTTTGAACTTTCAATCTTTTCCCTTTCCTTCCTCTCATTTCCTTCCAAGATTCCTCACCCTTCTCCATTTTCTGGACTTCAGAGTGGACACAAGCTCTGCTAAGGTCTCCCGTGCCCAGCGGGGCGACGCTTCCTGTCTGCTGATGTTTCATTCTGTCAGTGCATCCTCTGGCTCGCTGGTCTTTGAGACCCTGCCATGTGCTGCGGACCAGGCTCCCTTTGGGCCACCTCAGGTCCTGGCACCCCTGCTTCCCTCTCCCCAACTTCTGCGTGTGTCTGCCTTTCTTCTTGCCTGCCTTGCTGCCAAGTATTTGCTCTTTTTTCACTTTGTCAAGATCATTTTAGGTTCCAATTCTGTCTTCAAAGGAATGAGGCATCTGTCCCACTTTTGCGCATTGAGTCACCCCAACTCACCGGTAAGCACATGGTGAGGCCTGCCAGTGACTTGGGCAAGGGTCTAAAGGCTGATGAGGTCCTTTTCTGGGGGCACCCAGGGAAGGTGACTTTATTCGCCACTCTCTTGTCCCATACCAAAGAATGAAAGAAGGGGAGCAGGTGTAATCAAATGCTGTAGAAAACAGTACTTTTCACAGTGTTCAAAACCATTAGTTTCCTTCCCCTTTTACACTCTGGATAAAAAGCAAGTGTTATTTAATCCCCATGAAGAAGAAATAGGTGTTCCTAAAAGGCAGAAGTTAAAACACCTTGAATAACTCAATTTACGGAATGTCAGAATAAAATTCTTTTTGATATATAAATACATTTATACCACTGGAAAAAAGATAGTACCTCACATTCTGTTGGTAAGTCAACAATGAGAAATCTTTTTTTTTAAAAGATTTATTTATTTATACATACAAGCTGGGGTACAGACCAGAGGTGTGGGGCGGTGAGAGGGTTCACCAGAGACAGAGCAGGGAGCAGAACAGGCAGATCAGAAATACACTGCTGGGGCCTCCCTGGTGGCGCAGCGGTTAAGCGCTGCGCTGTGGAGCTGTCAGCAGCGGCGATGCGAGTTCGACGCCCGGCCGGGGAGAGTCCCACATGGTGTGGCAGACCTCTCCTGCCTCGCCTGCTGCTCCTGATCAGCAGTGTACTTCTGATCTGCCTGTTCTGCTCCCCACTCTGTCTCTGGTGAACCCTATCGCTGCCCCACGCCTCTG
>PVIJ01024128.1:0-12948 GCA_004024925.1 Scalopus aquaticus
TCTTTTACATTATTGTGTATTCCCCATAGATTACTCATCACCGATTCACCCGTGAACCATCACCATAGTCCCTTGTGCTCTTTTCTCTCCCATTTTGAGCCCTTTCCCTCCCCCTCCCTTGCTGAATGTCTCTTTCTTAATTGATTCTCCTATATTCCTGTTATAAGTGAAACCATTTGATATTTTTCTCTTTCTCCCTGGCTTATTTTGCTGAGCATGATCCCTTCTAGCTCCATCCATGTTGCTGTGAATTGCATGTGTTTATCTTTTTTGAATGCTGAATAGTATTCCATCGTGTATATATACCACATCTTCTTAATCCAATCATCTATTTTTGGGCATCTGGGTTGTTTCCATATCTTAGCTATTGTGAACAATGCTGCAATAAACATACGGGTGCATGTATCTTTTTGGATTAATATTTTTGTGTCCTTTGGGTAGATTACCAGAAGTGGTATTACTGGGTCATATGGAAGCTCCATTTTTGGCAATTTGAGGAACTGCCATACAGCTTTCTGTAGTGGTGGGACAAGTTTGCATTCCCACCAACAGTGTAGGAGGGTTCCTTTTTCTCCACACCCTCGCCAACATTTTTGCTCCCTGTTTTTTTTAATATGTGCCATTCTTGCTGGTGTAAGGTGGTATCTCATTGTGGTTTGATTTGCATTTCCCTGATTATGAGGGATGCTGAACGTTCTTTCAAGTGCCTATTGGCCATTTGCTATTCTTCTCTGGAGAAGTGTCTTTTAAATTCTTCTGCCCATTTTTTGACTGGATTTTTTGCTTTGTTTTTGTTGAGTCATATGAGTTCTTTGTAGATTTTTGTGATCAGTCCCTTGTCTGCTGTATGGAGTGCAAAAATTTTTTCCCAGTCAGTAGGCTGTTTCTTTGTTTTGGTTAATGTCTTTTCTGCTGTACAGAAGCTTTTTAGTTTGGTGTAATCCCAGCTGTTTATCTTTTCCTTCACTATCTTTGCTTTGGGGGCTGTGTCCTTAAAAATGTTACTAAGATGTATGTCATGTATTGTTTTGCCTATGTTTTCTTCTATAAATTTTATGGTTTCAGGTCTTATGTCCAAGTCTCTAATCCATTTTGAATTGGTTTTCATGCATGGTGTGAGGTAGTAGTCTAGCTTCATTTTTCTGCATGTAGTCGTTCAGTTTTCCCAGCACCATTTGTTGAACAAACTGTCCTTGTTCCATTGCATATTCTTTGCACCTTTATCAAAGATTAATTGTCCATATATATATGTGGGTTGATTTCTGGGTTCTCTATTCTAGTCCATTGATCTGTGTGTCTATTTTTGGTCCAGTACCATGCAGTTTTAATTATTATGGCTTTGTAGTATAGTTTGAAGTCTCGGCGGGTGATACCTCCATTCTCCTTTTTGGTCAGGAGAGCTTTGGCTATTCGAGGCTTTTTGTGATTCCATATGAACTTCATCAGTATTCGTTCAGTCTCTTTGAAGAATGCCATTGAGGTTTTTATTGGAATAGTATTGAATCTGTAAATTGCTTTAGGTAGTATGGCCATTTTGATAATGTTAATTCTTCCTATCCATGAGCAGGAGATGTCTTTCCATTTCTTTGTGTTTTCTTCTATTTCTTTTAATAATATTTTATAGTTTTCTTTGTATAGATCCTTCGTTTCTTTTGTTAGGTTTATTCCCAGGTATTTGATTTTTTTTTGTTTCAATTGTAAAAGGGGTGGTTTTCCTGATTTCCTCTTCTTCGGATTGATTGTTTGCATATAGGAAGTCTACTAATTTTTGTGTGTTGATTTTGTATCCTGCTACTTTACTAAATTGGTTATTTTGATTAGCTTTTCTGTGGAGTTTTTAGAGTTTTCTATGTATATTGTCATATCATCTGAAAATAGTGAAAACTTTACTTCTTCTTTCCCTATTTGGATCCCTTGTATGCCTTTCTCTTGTCTTATTGCTCTGGCTAGGACTTTCAGCATTATATTAAAAAGCAGTGGTGACAATGGACATCCTTGTCTTTTTCCAGATTTCAGGGGAAAGGCTTTCAGCTTTTCACTGTTGAGAATGATATTGGCTGTGGGTTTGTCATATATGGTCTTTATCATGTTGAGGTATGTTCCTTCTATCTCTAGATTTTTGAGGACTTTCATCATAAATGGGTGGTGGACTTTGTCGAATGCTTTCTTGGCATCTATAGATATGGTCATATGTTTTTTATGTTTCTTTTTGTTGATGTGTTGGATTACATTAATTGATTTTCTGATATTGAACCATCCTTGTACTCTGGAATGAATCCCACTTGGTCGTGGTGAATTATCTTTTTGATGCATTTTTGAATTCTATTAGCTAAAATTTTGAGGATTGTTGAATTCTATTAGCTAAAATTTTGCATCAGTGTTCATTAGAGATATTGGCCTGTTTTCTTTTTTTGTGTTGTCCTTGTTCGATTTTTGTATCAATGTGATGTTCGCTTCACAGAACGTCTTTGGTCGTATTCCTTCCTTTTTAATTTTTTGAAAGAGTTTGTGTAAGATAGACACTAGTTCATTTCTGAACATTTGGTAGAATTCATTTGTGAATCTGTCTTGTCCTGGGCTTTTGTTTTTGGGGAGTGTTTTAATTACTGTTTCTATTTCACTGCTTGTGGTTGGCCTGTTTAATTCTTCCTTTTTAAAATATAAAGTTAGTTAAGGAAAATTTTAGGAAAAGTGAATTACCACTTACGGGCATTGTAAAAATTTAATGTGTTCAGAGAAATTTACTGCAGAATCCTAAGCAGATCACCATTTAATTATTTCCTGAGGGAACTGAAAAGTTCCAGAAATGATTCTCATGTTTTCCAAACTTCATATGTCCTCAAATAATGAGACTAAAAGTAGTCATGCCAAAGTTCTGTCAGGGCTTAATATAAATTTCACATGGTTTATAAATGAATGTAAAAATGTATGTTGATATTCCCACAAACATTTTACAGCCAGGTCTGCATTCGCCAACCTCCGCAGTAAGCTATTAAAAACTCATGTGAAAGAAAAGTATTGAATTATATGTTTCCATGTGAGATGATCAAAGTAGACCAAATTTGAAATGAAAATTGTGCAAATTTTTCATTCAAGTAAAAATTCTGGAAAAAAAATATTTTCTAAATATTATAGTGGAAGTGGGAGTTATGTATGTTTGAAGGTGGAGATATAATTAGATATGCTAAAAAGTAAAATACAATAATATATAGTATTCTCCTTTATCCTTTGTGTGATTGTTTAAAGCACACTTAGTGTGTCTAGACTTGAAGGACAGAAAAACATATTGAGTATTTTTGCTAATGTAACTTATTGATACATCAACTCTTGTTTCTTCATTAGCAATTGTATTAGAACACTGGTCATTATTAATTGGGGTAAGGGGGAGCTTTTGATAGAAAAAATGTTTAAAATTGTGATGGTTTTATGCAACTAAAAGAGAAATTATTTGAGCAGTATAAGAAACTATAACTCTCAAAAAAAAACCTACATAAAAGAAAAAAGGGCAGAAAATGCTAAGAAACTCTACAAAATTAATGTTTCAGATAGCATCTTTCCCATTGATGTAATGTTTTAAAAATACTGGCTCTGTATGCACATGATTTCAACATCATGACTTACGTTTAGGTATAAGAATCCCCACAAATTTTACTTGTTCTTATGTTACCAGAAATTCTCATATTCTCACATTTTACTTAAATTCTCTCAATAAAATGGTAATACATATTTTATATGTATTTCTGGACCACTGGCATTCTCAAAGGATATATGCTACCTTGATAAATCCCTCAAACTTTAAAAACACAAATATCTTGTAACTAACTTCCTTCTTTATTAGTACTTTCTCCAGCCTATCCTAAACTACACATTAATTACATTTTTAGTAGCATCTTTCTTTCATTTAATGGCTTTTTTTCCCCGAAAGAATAAAAGTTTATATCATATCAGGTTGTATAAAGAATATGGAATGACAAGTAAAGCAGAAAATTGTGTTGTAAAGCATGTAATTGTGTTGTGTTAGTTAAACAACTTGCAACATAACCAGCATTGCAATGTGAGGACAAAATCCATAAATTGGTAGAACGGTAAGTACCTTTATGCTTTGGACTACTTAAGTCCTACTGGAAACTGTAAAAGTTTTATATTCATTTATTAAAAATTTACTATGTGTGCACATGTGTGTGTATCATAGGTTGCAAATAACCAAATAGTGCATATTTTAGGTATAGTTATATGTCCATAAATACATATACACTACAATACATATAAATATATATACAAATATATACACAATGTTTTGCATATACAAATACAATATACATTTATTGATTTATAAGTCAATTTCCATTCATTACCAAAGGCTATTTCTCATTTGCATCATAGTTATTTGTTTTATTTTTTAGTTCAGGGATTTCATTATAATTTAAATACGAGTGGAAAACAGAGTTAACATAGAAATCAACATCTATAAATCTCAACAACTCCTTTCTTAAGATATTTTCCACCCTAGAAGAAGAGGCTTACATAATTTTATTTTACTTTTCAAAGTAACCACAACTCTGACTCAGTTAAAACATGCTCATCATTAAAATATTCATCAGCATGAGGTACTTATTTCCTATAACACCCTTGGCAATCAGGCCAACCACAGATTTGGCATGTTTCTATTTCCATTTAAACAGGCTAAAAAGTAAGTACTGCTACAGGATCTAAATAAAGTTAGGCAATAAATTCTATGGAAAGTTAAATTATCCGGAAGCAACCAAATATTAGTATAGTACAGTACAGTATGGCAGAGAAATTGTTCGTAAAACATAGCAAAAGCTTTCTGGCCCAACTCCTCTTCCCTCCCTCCCCCACTCCCCCCAAAAAAACCTAACAACAACAAAGGCAGAGACCAACCAGAAATCATCTGTGGGTATAAAGACCTTCAGATAAGTTAACCTCCCCTCACTTCCTCTCCTTTCCTGTCTCCTTTTCCTTTCTCTCTTTTTTTTTTTTTTTTTTTTTCTCTTTTCAGTTAGGTGTTTGTAGTACAGCTTGTTAAGAGAACGCTGGGTATTTACAGGAGACAGACTATGTTTACTTCCTTGGCTACACCTGAGAATGATCAGAGTGAATTTAAAACTTACAGATGGCAGATTCAATCCCACAGTGTATCAGGCTTGAGTAGTAAGAAGTCTTACAATTATTCCAGAGGTTTCTAATGTTAATCCAAGGTTGAGAAACACTGACTTGGACAAAAAAATAATAATAATTATTATGCTCAATGGCATGTAAAGCCTGGCATTGGTCACAAAGCAGGCAAATGACTCAGATTTCTTCTATTCTTGCTTTTAAGTATTTTAAATTAAACTTTGTATTTTGAGCTAATTATAGATTCACATGCAGTTATAAGAAATAATAGAGGGATCCCTATATAATTTGCCCTGTTTTATCCACTGTTATCATCTTGCAGCACTATAATAACACAGCCAGAATATTGATATGGATGCATTCAAGATAAACATTACCATTCCTAAAAGATTCTCCATGTTGAATTTTTATAGCCATACACACTTCTCACCCAATCAAAACCTTCTTAATCTCTAGAAACCACTAATTCTCTGTTTTCATAGTTGTATTATGTTGTATAAATAGAAGAATAACAAGAATGTTGTATAAATGGAAGCATGTACTATGCAAACATTTGGTATTGGCTTTTCTCATTCAGTATATTGTGGAGTTTCATCCAGGTTACTGCACATATCAATAATTAATTTCTTTTCATTATTCAGCAATTTTTCATAGTATGACTGAATGGCAGTTTGCTTAATCACCCATCAAAGGACATTAGTTGTTTTCTTTTGGGGTTTTTCTCTCTCAGCTGATTCGTAAGTATTTTCTCTGTGTCTGTGGTTTCTGTTTTTATTTTCTTTTTAGGATATTGCAAAGAGCAATTTTATGAAGTCCATTAGATCAATTTTCCCTTTTGTGGATTATTCACCTAGTGAATAATCTTTACATACCCCTGGATCTAGACGTATTCACTTAGTTTTTTTTAACCTTGATAGTTTTACATTTACAATTAAGACTGTGACCTATTTCGAGTTACTATTTGCATGAGGTATGAGAACTAGTTGAGATACTTTTTTGGTTTTCCCTCTTTGAACATCTAGTTACTCAAGGACTATTGGTTGAAATAACAATTTTCTTCATGGATTGCTTTTGTAATTTTGTCAAGATCAGTTGAACATATTTATTCTATCTGGGTTCTCTGCTCTGTGCCATTGATCTATACATCTATCCCAAAGAATACCGCACAGTTGTGCATATTGTTACTATGTAGGTTACATAAAATTCAATTTCCTTACCAGCTATAAGGCTATTCATGTATTTTATATTGGATGAGTGGTAGTAGTTCAGAATTTTGCAAGGAATCTGTCCATTTTGTAAGCCATCAGATTTTTTTGTATAAAGTTGCTTATAATATTTCTTTATCATGCTTTTAATGACTATAGTTTCTTTTCTGATATTCTGTTATTGGTCATTTGTTCCCTTTATTTTTTTTCTTTGTCAGCCTGCCTAGAGATTTGTCAGTTTTATTGATCTTTCAAAGGACCAGCACTTTGTCTCACTGATTATGTCTGAGGTGATTTTTTGTCTTCAATTTCATTGATATCTGGTAAAGAATTTCAGTTACTGAATTTTTTAATGTTTTATTGGTTTTTATTATATATTTAATTGTATCACTTTTTATTGAATAGTGTTGCTTTACAACACTGTATATGATTTAGGGGTATAGGTACCCACCTTTTCAGATGTATGTTACCAAATCTCACCCAGCAAAAAAGCACCCAAAATTCTCTACCATAGTCCACTGGGTCCCTCCTCCCTTTATTTTCCACTTCTACTCTCTGCCTTTGATAGCTTCAATTCTGCAAGCAGATTTATAGAGGGTTTTGTGGCTTAGTTTTGTTGTTTTAATATTCCACATGTGAGTGAAATCATCCTGCATATATCTTCCTCCTTCTGGCTTATTTGCTTAGCGTATTCCTTCCCAGGTTCATCCATGTTGCTACATATAGCAAGATAAAGCTGAGTAATATTCCATTGTGTATATATACCACATCTTAATTTTCTTGTGTTATTGGCTATGTGGCTATTATAAATAGTGCTACAATGAATATAGGAGGGCATATATCTCCTTGAATTAGTGAAATTGCTTGATTATATTGTACATCTATTTTTAGTATTTTTAAAAACCTCCACACAGTTTTCCAGAGACTGAGCAAGCCTACTTTCCTAATAGCAGTGTATAAGAGTTCCTTTTTCTCCAACATGCCTAAGTTGTTTCTGTTCTTTTTAATATGGAACATTCTTACAGGTATAAGGTGGTATTTCACTATAGATTTAAAAGCATTTCCCTCATGATAAGTGATAATGAGTATTTTTCATGTTCCTGTTGGCCGTCTGCATATCTTATTTGAAGAAGGGTCAGCTGGTAACAGATTCTAATAGTTTGCTCTCATCTAAGAATGCTTTGTTTGTTCCTTCAAGGCTGAGGATTATTTTTAACTGAGCATGGAATTCTGGTTTGATAGCTGCTTTTTTGTAATAGAAAAATATTGTGCCAATTTGTTCTGACTTTCATGAGATTTGATGAGAAGTTCGCTGCCATTGTAATTACATTTCTCTGAAAGGTAGGATGTCATTTTTCTCTCTGTGTTTTGGTTTTTCTTTGTGTTTACTTTTCAGGTATTTAATTCTCTTGTGTCTTGGCATAGACTTCTTTTAATTTATTCTGTTTTGAAATCACTAAGATTCTTGAATTTGTATATTTATGTCTCTTGCCAAATTTAAAAGGATTTTAGCCATTATTTCTCAAGTCCTTTTTCAGTACCCCTTTTCACCCCCCCAATCCCAACATACCTTCTTTCTTCTCTCCTCAAAGACTTTTTTTATTTTTTAGTTAGTTTCATTTTTAATTATTATTATTTATGTCTTTTATATTATTGTGTATTCCCTGTAGGTTCCATCTGCTCAGAGATTCTAATGACATATAGGTATTTCATAATTATCCTGCAGGTCCCTGAGACAGGATTTGATTTTTTTTTTTCCTTTAGCCGTCTTCTGTTATCCAGATTGGGCAATTTCTCTTGTTCTGTCTTCTTATTCACAGATTCTTTTCTCTGTCCTTCCATTCTGGTCTCCAATTCATTCATTGAACATTTTAATCTGATCATTTATATTTGCCACTGTAAATTTCCATTTTTTCTTCTTTATATCATGCATTTCTTTGCTAAGAGTTTGTACTTTTTTGCTGAAACTTTGCAGTTTTCATTCAAGCATGTACATAATTGCAAAGGGCACACACAGACTCACTTTAAGGAGAGATTATGTTTTGACATGTAGGCAGCACCCTAGAGAACAAACAGTTCTAATAATCTTAGGAGGACAGAAGACTCTAGGAGGATGTGCCAAGAAAAAAAATGAAATTAATAAATATGTGTAACGTTTTGCCAGTTTTGTAGTTTTACAGATCTATTGGAGACTTAAACATCAATTAGACCTAAGTACATAGAAAACTAAACTAATAAAATATGGATAATTTAAACCTACAGAGAAAATAAAGTTATGCACACAAAAAAATCCATTATAATATACAGGACTTTGTTAGGAATATTTTTAGTAATAGTATTGTAAATGAATATTGATTTAACCAAATTATATTTAAGAGGTGGGAGGGAAGTGTGTATAATGGGATGGTAAGTAGGGCAGTGAGAATTTTATGGATACAGATCCTCATTCTTCTTAGTAGTTATTCAATATATAATATCTAAAATTAAATTGGAGAAAGAATTATAAGCAGTTTAAATCAATTTGCAGGCAAAAATGATATTAAAAAAACTGTTAAGAGAGTTAAATGTATTTGACTCTTGGAAGTAGAAATTAGAGGTGGGAAAAGTAGACTGGAATATAGGATAATGTTTCCCTGTTGCCTTTGTTATCTCCTGCATAACTCTAATGAAAACAAATTTCAAATTTTTTAGAACCATATTGATTTTAACTCAGTTTTCAGTATTCTCCCAACATTGGAACTGGTCAGAAATGAGCCTTTAAATAGTTATTGTATTTTGAATGGCTTCTGAATTATAAACCATTTGCAATAGTTGTAAGTTGAACAATGATATTTATGTTAGAAATCCCATTTATATGAACCATAAGAAAGTCTTTACAAACATTTCAAAGTTTTCAGCTAGATTTTCAGTTTCTTTGCTCCAGTTTCTCTAAGGTCAAACCTTTAGAGAAAAAGGAAAGAAAATATATCTAATGCTACAAAAATACTTTTACTAGATTAGCTCAATAAAAGATTGTCACACAAAAAGATCTTAAAGGCATCCTTGTCCCACCTACTGCTCTCCTTTCCTTTGGCTAAGTGTCCTCATAAATGCTTTCCTGACTTCTCTCCGCCCTTTCTTTTTGTCAAAATCTGCCAAAGTAAAGGAGGTGACCTGAGTCCGTAAAAACTTAACATAACATAATTTTAAGTATTTGTTTCTATTATTGGGTTAAGATGTTATGCTAGGGCAATAAAGTCAAAATCACAATGACTCGAAATTGAGTTTCCATCTCAGTCCTATAAAGTCTGTTGCAGGGTGTGGGCACCTCTCCAGGGTGGCCAGCCTTGATGGGGTGCTTCTGCATTCCAAACCACTTCAGACTATTGGCACCTCCACATCAGTGCATGCTTCAAAAATTACTGCAATAGGGAAAGAGTCAAAAAAAATCACACACCAGCTTGTAAATGTTTCTGCTTGGACATGATAATTGCTCTCACATTTCTTTGTCCAAATGAAGTCCCAAGCCACATCTTATTTCAAAATATGCCTGCAAGAGGAAAATATCTAAAAATCACAGTGAGCAATGAAGATGTCCACCACATAATGTGGCTGCTCATAAAATCTTTTCAATATGGAAATTCCCATTAGTGATGAAATGCAGTCACAGGTGAAGAAGGAAGATAAAGCTTTTTAGGGAAGAGATTCTACTTGATGTCCTTTAAAAATAAACATACATGGATTGTTTTTCCTCTGAGGAAGGTGTTCACTGCAGAATCTATGGGATGGAAACTGCCTTAAAATGATCTAATGCTTTTAATTGTAGTATGTGGGTTGTATATCCCTGGGAAGAGTGTCCCACATTCGTATTTCACCAAATTGTGGCATAGTTTAAAGCAATAGCACATCTTGAATTCATTTGTGCTAGTGTTTTATGAATTATAGACTTATTTAAAGATGTTAAGTTCCTAATTACTTCATGATTTTGTCTTAATTGGTGAGAATGTTCTTTAGAGTCATATCCCCTTAACTATTACTTAGAAAAAATTTTAGTGAAGCAAAAGATGCTTTTACATTCTCAGTTTTTATCCTAATGATTACCTAGTAAATTCTTCATGACTCTCTATGACTTAGGGAAGCTTGAGTTTGCTGAACTTACTATTTCCTACTGATTATGGTACAAACATTTATTAACACCTCTAAGTTAGAGTTTAGTGTATAGAATCCTGATAAGACATAGATTATTGCATTTGCAGTAGACTTTTATGATATATTCCCCCATCTCTTCCTTCAGAAATGAAAGTTTTATTCTCTAGGTCCTGAGAATGCCAGCAGAGGATAGCTCTCAGTTATCCCTCCTGTGTGGAAATTGCCTCTTTGAAGAAAACTGGCTTATTCAAGCTCATTCTTTCCCCCAAGGGTAATCAATTTCCCATGACTGACCAACTTAGGTATATAAAGATAAATAAAGGGCTAAATCCCTTAAGAATTTGGAGGGCTTCTTGGGACCAGCTCAGCCCTCTTTGGGACAGAATTACAACTCAACTTCTCCTTCCCAAACTTGATTTCTTCTCCTCTCTGGGTATCGATCCCCAAACCATTTTCTATTAAAACAGAAGCATATTCTACATGTCAGTTTTGGTATCAGAGATTGCTCCCTGGTGAACTGAACAGTGACTGTCCAATATGGATGAAAGTGGTTTTCTTCAGGAAAGAAGATAACTCCAAAGTTGTTCTTTTAAATTTTTCTTATGTAATCAACCATTTTATATATGGCTTGGCAATTTTATGGCAACATTTTTCCTTTTACTGACGCTATATAATATCCATCAGTTTTTCATAATTCTATTTAACCAATTTTATCACCCTTTTGATTTTTTCATTGATATGTTAAGTAAAAATGTAATACATTTTGCTATTTAAAAGACAATTAAGGTTTTTAAGTATCCTAAAATTTATTCACCCCTCCACAATTCCTGTAACCGTAGTCCAATGTTTTTAAGTCATAAAGCCTCTGTTTGCTCATCAGTCTCAGTTTATTTTCAAACATTTATTGTAATAAGTTTATTGTAAAGTCATAAAATGCCCAGAACATAGTAGGAACTCAATGTAATAGTTGTCACTCATATTTTCCATAAGAGTTTTGATTTGCTTATTTCAATCAATGAATAATAAAAATACAAAGAATATGTTAGAAATATTTGTTGCTAAAGAAATGTCACAGTTATAATATCTGGGAAACATCCATCATTCTAAAACAATATCTTACATGATGTATGGTCTTCCCCAAACCTGTCTGAATATTGCAGTGAAGTTCATTATCACTCAAGAAATATTACTGAATATTTCCAATCGTTCAAGACTTCACTTTAATAAGCCGAAAACTGACTCAATTTATTTTTTTTATTTATTTATTTTTTTTGGTGTCTTTTTTAAAAATTTTTATTGTTATTTATGTCTTTTAAATTTTGTATTCCCCTTGGGTAGCCCACCACCAATTCACCCGTGATCCATCTCCATGGTCCCTTGTATTCTTTTCTATTCCATTTTGTGCCCTTATCCTCCCCCCAACCCCCCTGCTGAATGTCTCTCTCCTATTTGGTTTCCCTATAGTCCTGTTATAAGTGAAACCATTCGTTATTTTTCTTTTCTTTCTGGCTTATTTCACTGAGTATGATCCCCTCTAATTCCATCCATGTCGCTGCAAATTGCATGTGTTTATCTTCTTTCCGTGCTGAATAGTATTCCATTGTGTATATGTACCACATCTTCTTGATCCAATCATCTGTTTTTGAACATCTGGGTTGCTTCCATACCTTTGCTATTGTGAATAGTGCCACAATGAACATACGGGTGCATGTATCCTTTCGGATTAGTGTTTTTGTGTCCTTTGGGTAAATTCCCAAAAGTGGTAATGCTGGGTCGTATGGAAGCTCCATGTTTAGCAGTTTAAGGAATCGCCATACAGCTTTCCATAGTAGTTGGACCAGTTCACATCCCCACCAGCAGTGTAGAAGAGTTCCTTTTTCTCCACATCCTTTCCAGCATTTGTTGTTGCCTGTATTTTTAATGTGTGCCATCCTCACAGGTATGAGGTGGTATCTCATAGTGGTTTTGACTTGCATTTCCTTGATTATAAGTGATGTTGAGCATTTTTTCATGTATCTGTTGGCCATTGGCTTTTCTTCTTTGGAGAAGTGCCTTTTGATCTCTTCTGCCTATTTTTTGATTGGGTTATTGGCTTTGTTTTTGTTGAGTTGTGTGAGTTCCTTGTAAATTTTTGTTATCAGACATAAAGGACTTATACAAAGAAAACTACAAAACTCTGTTGAAAGAAATAGAAGAAGATACAAGAAGATGAGCATCCCCTGCTTATGGATTGGAAGGATTAACATTATCAAAATGGCAATCCTACCAAAAGCAATTTACAGATTCAATGCTATTCCAGTAAAAATCTCAATGACATTCTTCAAAGAAATAGATCAACTACTGATGAAATTCATATGGAACCACAAAAAACCTCACATAGCTAAAGCCCTACTAACTAAAAAGAAAGAAAATGGAGGAATTTCACTCCCTGATTTCAAACTATATTACAAAGCCATAATAATTAAAACAGCATGGTACC
>PVIJ01024129.1:0-12927 GCA_004024925.1 Scalopus aquaticus
GGGGGGGGGAGGGAGGGAAGGAAAAGCGCACAAAATGGAATAGAAAAGAACACAAGGGACCATGGAGATGGATCACGGGTGAATTGGTGGTGGGCTTCCCAAGGGGAATACAAAATGTAAAAGACATAAATAACAATAAAAATATATATTAAAAAAATAAAAGCTAAAAAAAAATAAATTTCTTACATGCAAATTTAATCACTTATTTCCCAAATGTAATTAAGATGCACACTAAACTGATTAGGTCAAAATATTTCTCTAAGTCATAACAAATTAACATAATTCCTTCCTACTTAAAAAAATAATCAATCGGACATATTTGAGCCAAAGCACCCTTATGTATCATCAAGTGTCATCTGCAGAACTGTTGTGAATTAGACACTGAAGAAAGATAATTACCTGAGGGGAAAAATCAGGATAAAGATCTTCAAATAAATGAGATATATCCTTATATCTATTGTGCCTTAAAATGTCTTTATTAGATGAAGATGGTAGGACAGCAGAGGTGTGAGCTTGCTAGAGACAGAGCTATGGTTGAACCCAGGCTGTCTGACTGCAAGGCCCACATATGCTCTGAACCACTTGCTCCAAATCCTCCAGAAAACAACAAATCCAACATAGGAAGGCAGCCAGGAGTCCAGACATATTGAAAATGATCACACCAGATTGAAACAGGAGGATTCAAGACCCCAAGATTTCCAAGGGAAAAAGGTTCAATACACACACACAAAAAAAAAAAACCAACAACAACAAAAAAGACACCAATATATTTTTGAGATTGTCACACATGAAAAAGGCAAGTACTACCATGCCTCCAAAAGACAAGCAGAAACCCCAAGAAAAATATAAGAAGTTTTATGCCCCTAATTTTCAGCAAATTAAAATAAGGGGTACATTTTGGCAACTGATGAAGAGCAAGCAATCTATTTGATGTGATGTTGAAAATATTTATTTCAGGATGATATACGAACAATACAAAAAGAAATATAACCTTGGCATACTGCTTGGCCAGGCGTCAGCATGAAATCTCAAATAACACAACACTGGATCACTGGTGTTCGACTTTCAAAATCAATAAAGAAAAAATATGGAAGATCTTCTTCTAGGTGAAAGACATGATAAAACTGTCAGCCATTTTGACAATCTATTAATAGGAGAAACTACAGCTGAGAATTCATTCCAGGAAATGTGATCTGAAAGTTGAGGGTAAGGTAGCAAAAAGAAGGTAACAATCTCATATAGAAAAAATGATAAGATACTGAAAGGCTGCAGGATGAGAAATTAAGACACAAGTGTATAACTTAAAGTCACTAAAATAACTAGAGAAAAGAAATTTGTGTAACTGGAATGCTAGCATGAGATAAAGTTGGTAAGGAACATACTGTAAGTTAAATCTTCCATTCCAAAGACTCAACAGATTGTATCTAAAGTTAAGAGGTTAAGACAAATTAAGAAACATGTGTTTAAATATGTTATCTAGAAATAAGAACTAAGAAAAAGGATGATTAATAGAGGTCACTAGTAAAGGGTAGGACCAGGATGAAAAAGGATGGGGCAGAAAACTGCTGTTTTTCATCATAATTAATTTGACTTGTTGCCAACTGCATATATATAATATTTTAAAATATTTATTTATGCATATAAGAGGTGAGGTGTAGACCAGAGGTGTAGGGGTGGGGGCGGTGAGAGGATTCACCAGAGACAGAGTGGGGAGTAGAACAGGCAGACCTATTGAAATACACTGCGGAGGGAAGCAGCGGGCGAGATAGAAGAGGTCTGCTGCACAATGTGGGTTAGCTCCCTGGCTGGGGATCAAACTCATGCTGCAGTGGCTGCTTATAGCTTCATAGTGCTGAGACTTAACCCCTTGCACCACCAGGGAGGCCCCTGAATATATTATTTTGATGAAAATTAAAAATAAAAGAGATGTATGTATGACTTGTTATTTTAGAAAAATCACTTATATGAAGAAGTATTTCATACACTTCCAAATATGGCATCCTTTCATTTTTTTTTTAATTAATGACAAACGTCCATAAAAATTGCTGAGATAGTACAGGGAGTTCACATACATCCTACACCCCCATTCTGAGCTTTCCCAATGTTAACAACTTAATCAAAGTACAATGGTCAAACCCAGCTGGTAGTATTGTCGCAGAAGTTACAGATCTTTTGATTTCACGAGCTCTTCTCCCTAATATCCTTTTTTCTGTACCAGGACCCAACCTAAGATTCTACATGGAATTTCTTTGTTGTGCCTCTTTAGTCTGCCTGTATGTGATAGTTCTTTTATCTTTTTTATGACCTTGAAAATTTGGTATGAAGGTTTCTCATTTGGGTTTTGGGTCCCTTAATCTGGCTGATGGTTTCTCATGATCAGATTGAGATTTTTCATTTTTAGGCAAAAGAACCAAACAAATGACCTTGTGTAATCTTTGATCATATTAGAGGTATATGATATTCATATATCCTATTACTGGTGATAATGAATAAGCTACTGTCTGCCAGTGTGTCCAATGGTAAAGTTACTGTTTTTCCCTTTGTAATTGGTAAAAGCTTGGGGAGAATAGTTTGAGGTTGTGACACTCCATTTTGATAATCTACTCAATCAGTTCTATTAGAGATATACAATGAAGTATTTCTAGATAAAATGTCTAATAATTGTTTCAAAATAATTATGTTATTTTTGTGAGAGAAATGGTCTGGCATAGCTGAAACAATATTGGCACAATATTGGCCATGAGAAAGTAACTGTTGAAGCTGAATGATGGACCCACATTTTCATAGTCCATTTTAATGCAGTTTTAATTTTTCCAAGATAAATGGTTTAAAACTTAGTAAATTTTTAAAATTCTGTCCATATATGTAGCAAAAGAAAAAATTAGTTCACACTTTCACAATATATTACTGTGCTTGGATTTTCATTTTTTAATCTGAGACATTTTTTAAAGAGTCAAACCAACAACTAGAGAGCTTTCAGGTTCATGTACAAAGAAGTTTCAGCCAATAACACTTAAAACACAGACACTGTGCGCCCTCTAGTGTGTTATTCTATACTACAACTTTTTGTATCAGTTCAGGAATAAAAAGCAGAGTATTTTCACATAGGAAAAGAAAATACCCTTCTCTTACATCAATTTCTGCTTCCACACTAGTCAACAGATTATATGCTAATTATTTAGCTAAAGTACCAAAACTATTTCAATGCCAAGAATATAGACTTTTCTTAGTATGTTGTTTCTCAAACCATATGCAGAAGCCCAGGTAAGAGGACAGAATGTTAAAGTCAGTCAAAGCCATTTTTAAAACAAACTTAATAAAGGCTGGGTAAAGGAGGATACAGAAATCACTAGTAACGCCTAGTTCAAAATCATCTCTTCATGTTATGCCTGTATCGATGGCTCCATTCTCACATTTACAATCTATCAGAAATTGTGTTCTATGTCAAGTCAACAGATTCGGTCCAAGTCTTACAAATAACTTTATTTTCTTCTCACTTACTGAAAAGTTCTAAGATGAATGACTAGTAAATTGTAGTGTAGACTACATGAGCAGGAAGGTAACTGTAACAAAGAACACAGACTAATCACATGGGCTTTGCCAATTTCCAGCACTGCCACATACTAGCTGTGTTGCTTAACTTTTCCAAGCCCCAGTTTATCTATTAAAAAGATAAGGTTAATATCTTACATTTTTATCTAAAGATTAAAAAATATGTAAAATGCATGATCAGAATTCAAATTTTAACTATTATCATTATGTGATCTCAAGATAATCTGCAGCCAGGTAGTCAAATCCACAAGCAAATATTTTCAATAGTTCTTTCAAATGACCCCCCCTTCGATGACATTTTCATGTCATTTCAAAAAATGTTTTACATGTATAAAATATTCACAGAAGTAACCTAAACTAGAAATGACAAAATTAAAGACTATTTGTGGAAGGCACAAGAATATCAGAAAATATTATAAGACAAGGAGAAAAGGAACCTCATCATAAGTTCATATGGTAGAAAAGCACTAGCTTGCCTGGGAATTAAGTGAGGAATCCTTGCCCAATGTGTTTTAGCCTTAGCATCTGCTAGAAATTTTAAATATCTAAGTACTTAACACTAATAATTAAGTCACTGTACTGGTTTGTTCATTAAATATTATTTGTGTGGGAAACCACAAACTTACTGAGTTTATAGAAATTCCGTTTCTATAAAGTAGGGTTCATGTATTGGGTTATTGTAAGGATTACAGAAATAATTCATAGACAGAAGTAAGCACAGTGACTTACATATTTTTTAGGGAAAGTGTCTACCTATGTCTCTATTAATACACGTATTCTGAACTCTAAACTTTAAAATCAAAACTGTACAAAAAATAATTAACTTTGAAGTCATCTCACATTTTCAGAATAACAATTGCAAACTAAAATTATCTCTAAAGAAGAGCTTCCACACTGGTACCCAAAAGAACAAAGACGGCAAAAAAAGAATAATATAGACACTAACATTTACAGAGTAGAATTAAAGTAAAAAAAAAAAAATATTGTCTAGACAAGTACTCTGGATGCTAAAACTTTTCAGACTAAAATGATCTCTAAAGAAGAGCTTCTACACTGGTACCCAAAAGAACAAAGACAGCAAAAAAAAAAAAAAAGAAGAAGAAGAAGAATATACATTAACATTTACAGAATGTAAATTTTTAATTTTGTCATTTCTAGTTTAGGTTGCTTCTGTGAATATTTTATATATGTAAACTAACCAAGTATGGGACAAAGTTAGATAGAGATAAGTGAAAGGGTTTCCTTCCTGATGAAAAAGATTTGAACAGCAGACTACGGCAGACACTGTAGAGTAACTGCCTTCACAAATCACACTGAATTGCTACACATATATTACTCTTCTCAATGGCCATGCAACTCAGGAGGGCACTAAGACAACAAGCCCAAGAAGGTTTTCATTTTTCAGATAAACACTAACAGGTTATTATTGCTTCCGGCCTTTCCTCCTCCTTCATGCTTGGAAGGTAGCTATGATGCTTAGAAGGGCAGCCATCATTTTGGACAAGTAAATTAGCCAGAGTATCAAGGTTAATCAAGGAGAATGCAACAGTGTGGATCCTCGTGCCCTCATTCAGCCAGTACACCAGGCAGAAACTGACCATCTCTAGATATGTTATAGAAAGGAAAAAAAAAAAAAAACATAACTGGTGTAGCCACTGTACTCAGGTTTTCTGTTAAATACAGCTTAATGCAGCCCAAACGTATCTGAACTGTTACACAAAGCTGAAGAAGATATTTCACATGGGATGTTAGGCACAAAGGAGTAACAATGACAAAGCTACTTCAACATTTTGGTTTATGATGCTCACACTTAAAATGATGAAGAGAGAGGGTCTACCTTTACCCAATGACTTTCTTTGGTGTTTATACTACAGAGTCACACCATCACATCTGCACATCAGTAAACCCTAACACAGGAACCTGTGTCCCTTCAGGACAAAGAGGCCAACATTCAACAATGGAAATAAGTAACACTCTCAAAACAGTACAGTGCCAATGAAATGAGTCCAAAGAGAGAAAAGTAAGTAACAGCTGGTTTAATATAAACATAACATGAGAAAATATGCAGTAAAGGGCTAAAGTCATTTTTCTGCATTAAGATAATTTTACTAAATTGTGCTTTCTAAAAATATTTGTTTACTTAAGAGATGATGAAAAACTACACCAAAATTTACATTTGAGGAGTAACAATTTTAGGTTTTTGAATTAAAGAATGAACTAAATGACCTATGGTTCATTTTTCATGGACCATCTCTACAGTAAAGTCATAAAAATATAAATGCAATTAAGTGACTCATTTTATAAACCTCTGTGATTAAAGGCGATATTTCATTTTCATTTGTTTAATAATCCCATTAATAAGAATGTCGCATTACACATTTACTGAAAGCCTGAATAATAAAACAATGGACTAATTCCAAGAGCAAACAGATTATTTTTTCTTTTCCCATGAAGCTAACATTATGGAATTTTAACAGATGTTCTATTTGGTCATAGTTAATAAAATGAATTATGTAGGATTAAAATAGGATTCAATATGTTTGCATTGGATTTTAACTGAAAACAATTTCACATTAAAAGTTTGGGAAGATTTATAATTACATTTTTTCCTTCTCAGTAGAATCACTGGAAAAAAAGTGAATTAATTACAATGTTTATTACTTCTCTAATGAAACCAGGCTTATAAAAATTTTCAAGATTTAATCTTAGAAAATGATATACTCATTGTCATTTCATTACTTATATACCAAAAGGCAGAACCACCACCCTACATAATGCTCATTTCCCTTAGAGCTTCCTCAGCATTCTGAAGTGGCTATGAAGTCTAGAAGCATCTGAACAACAAATTATCAAACTTAAAGGAATGAAAACAACAACAACACACACTTACCAATTGCTGACTCTGTGGGGGATATTATGTTAGAGCCTATGCATGCTGTAAAGAGTGAAAACCCAATGGCTGCTTTCAAGAGGAACTTACATACTGCTTGAGAAGATAAGACATAATTACATGTGGCCAGACAGAACTGCAAAGTAAAGATAAACCACAAGAAGAAGACCTAAATGAAACAAAACAATTCCATACAAACACGGAGAGGCAGATAACACAACGCTGATACAAGGAGGGAAAATTTTTATCAGAGAATACTTTTTCTCTCCTTTCACTATCATGAAAGCAGGTAATAGTACTCAGGCTTAAGGACAGTAAAGAAATAGTAGAAGTTCTAGCCACAGTAGCTTCAAAACATTTTTCAATGGAAAACATTCAAGTGTTTCCCAGTAAGAAAAACCTCCTCGAAGTGAGTACTTGGCAAATGAACTCCAGTGAATTATCAATCCAGTAAAGTATCCAAAAGAGAATAATCATAACAATTTTCCAACTCATTTACATTAGTAATTTTGATCAGCTTAACTATGAATTAAAATAACTTCATATTATAAACAGTATGTTTTTCCTACAAAAGTAGTCAGTGGATATAAAATCGTTGCAGTATGCAATTTGTTAACTGAATAAACATTTCCTCTCTATAGGATATCTGGATAAGCAGTCTCCATTTGTAGCTGAAGCTTTATAAATAATAACAGTTAACTGGCATCTAGTTCAAACACAACAGTTGTTACTCACCATCTTGAAAAGGCATCCACATGTTTAAATAGATCAAGGTTAAATCCCTGTTCAAGAATCTAAAAACCTACAGGCAGTTTCTTCATTTCTGAGTCTCCAAGCAGAATGTATTGCTCTAAGGTCTACATGATTTCTATGAGACTTAAAGGGGAACAGCCTTTGTAAAGTCCAACACATGGGCAAACCTGGGCTCAGAAAGTTAAGTAACTTGCTAAGACCAGAAACTAGTAAAGGGTAGAGTTGCATTGCTTACAGAGATCTCATTTCCTGCCCATTTCAGTTACCAAGCATACTAAAAACCAGTTAACATTTCCTGAATGCATAGTGTACAACAGACTTTGTAGAAAGCACTTGACATGGATCTCTTCATCTAATTCTCACAGTAACTTTAATATAATTCAAATAACTGGTTCACAGGAAAGACATCAGATAATTCTCCAATAAACAGTAATAAGCCCACTTTGATTTAAAATTAAAACTAGAGTGACATCACTTTTCACTACTTAGAATGAAAGTATCATTGGTAAAGCTGGGGAAAACAGAATTCCTACATTGTTGGTGAAAGTGTTACCTGATACTTCCTGAAGGGCAATTTGTTAATATGAACCAAAAGTATAAATACCCATACACTTTAACAAAGCAATTCCACTTTTTGGCATGTAAACTACAAATATTCTCCACCAGGTACAAAATGGCAGGAAAAATATTATTCACTGGGAAATGTTTGTAAAGCCCACTAATGAGGACCTGGTTAGATAAACAATGGTTCATTTGTACAATGGGTTACTATATAATAAAAGGAGAGAGAGGAGGAGGGGAGGGAGAGAGAGGGGAAGGGGAGGGAGAGGGAGGGGAAGAAGGGGAGGGGCAGAGGGTGTTCTTTATGAAGTGCTCACCAAAATATTTTGATTAAATTAACAAGTAAGAGGCAGAACACCTAGGATACACACTCAAGAAACGGACTATATAACATGAATTTTGGTGAAAAGGAAATGAAAAGGCAGACAACGGGGCTGGTAAAGAGACTATGAAGGACAATTCTTGAGGCTTGATTCCTAGAAGTTCCTGTTTCCAGCCACTAGATTAAAGGGGATTCTCACTGCCTGACATAGACAATAAGGGTAACTAAGTTTGTAAAGCTGCCATATCTACTTATGAGTGGACTTTACAACCCAACGACATTTTTGCACCAAAAGGTAGAGATTATGGGCTTTTATGAACTTACAGAAGAGGTTGAATGCCTTGTTTTGCATTATTCCATTTTGTCAGCATATGTAGCAGAATTTGGTGGGAGATTTGCTCCCACTTAAAGCAGGTTAATAAAACTGGAAGGAAAGGGGGAAATAATTCTTAGTTACTTCAAATCTCTTTAGTAGCTATTCTTTATCAAAAAGAAACCAGGAGGCTGCCATGAGGCAGCTCCAACCAGTGTATCACTGTAAGATTTGTACAACCAAGAATCACTCACCAGGAATTTTAATTCCAAACTCTAGGGGACACATGTCAGGCTCTTTCAAGTGTTTTCCTCCTATTTTCCACTTCAGTACCCTGGCAAACATCCAGCTGGGGTGAGAGGTTCAACCTCTCCTCCAGTCAAATACCATACTTTGTTGGGGACATTCTTAAAACACCCTCTTTTTGCTTGGGGTACAGGGAAACCACCCATGCCTCTTCTATGTGACTAAATACTCCAATTCTACTGAGCTAACAAGGTACACACATTTTTGCATCCCCTGGTGCCTCTGTTCATGTTATTACATCTGCCTGTCTCCTTGACTGCTTCTTTTGTGACTCTTCCAAGATTTAACAAATAAAGGAATTAAGAGAAGATTCATTTCTACTAACTCAACAAACACTGAGTATCACTCAACCATTGCTCCTCCTACATAATCTCAGTGGCATCCTGTTTGGACATAATTAGAACTGTTATCCTGCACTGTAAAGTATCTACATTCCTATTTGTTTCCCCACCAAAACATAACTCCTTTTAGGGTAAAAAATATCCTTTGTGGTGCCCAATACACAGTAGGCACCTCTTAAATGATTGCTAAGTAGAGTTTGTGAATAAAATGCATTTTCATATTTTAGCTTATTCTTACTTCCCTTGAAGCAACTTGCCTTTCTCTGCTTTCTTCCTCTACAGAAGTCCTTCTGATTCACCTCTAAGATGGTGAGGCTGCTTTCCACAGAACTTTCAGTACAATGGACCCTCTGAAATAAGCCTGGTTAGAAAAGCAGCTGAGATTTTGCTCTCCATTTCCATCTTATTGCAATAAAACAGCACAATAGTTGACCACATCTAATTTGGCCAAGATCAGGAAGAAAATGAATACTGAAAGGGTGAGGTAAGTAGTATCATCTGCTGACCTTGCTTCAACTCAGTCTAAAATTCACAGTAACTAAAATAATTTAGGAGAACATAAAGGATAAGCATGCAATCTCCACAAACACCAAATGCAGTAAAAAAAAAAAAAAAAAAAGATGTGACAGCATTCACAAAATCTCAAGCACACACAATAATCTATCTTATAATGCATGGATTCAAACTTCAATCTCATTCTAATGGGCTACTGCTAGGAAGCTAAAACTACTTTAAAGAAAAAATTGTACACAGAATAAATGTGTAAGTTCCCTGGAGAGTCTCACTAAGGCCCTGATGTATTTTCTTATTGAAACAATCAAACAAGCTTTTGGCAAAAAGATTTGATATTGGTGTCAGAATAAAGTAACAATTGAAACTATAATGCAAAATTTTTGTTTATAACAGATATATCACTTCTTATTTTTCTCATTTTGAAAAGAAGCTATGTTCTATTCAACAATAATTCCTCTCTCATTCTATCAGAGGCTCTCTACAAAAGCAATATTTCAACTAAAATCAGCTCTGAAGGATCTTTTATGAGTACGCATAATGCAGAAGACCCCAATTAAATTTCCAACAAAGCACTGCCATTTTGAGTAAACAAAGTCATCTCAGTAGGGTCACACTTTTGCAAGAATTGCAGCCTAGAAATTAATTACTAGCGTGACATATGTCAAAATAAATTTTTAAAAGAATAGAATGCACCTGTAACCATGCGTTTTATCTATTTGTTTATATGCAAAACCATATTCTCTAGTGTGTAAATATATTCATTTATTCAACATCTCTCAGGAAAATAGGGCTCATTGTCTCCCTCCCTTTTTCCTGTACCCAGGTGATATCAGAATGAATAACACATGTCTAGTGAGTCAGAAAATAAGTACAGAATGAAGATAGAGTGTGGGTGAGGTTTTCGAAAGGCAGAAGTCATCTTCACACAAATAACTAATCTTGAAGCATTCAGTTTGCCTGCAGAAGTTTTTCTAAGAGCTACATCAACGATACCGTGCTACAATGGAGACTGTTACCATGCAGAAATCAAAGCTTTAAATAGTATGTGTCATGTAGTGTTTCATAAAGATTGAAATCAACAGTAAAAAAGTTCAACAATAAAAAACTACCCAGGAATAAAATTAGGAGTTTTGAAAAATTTCAATATTACACTAATTAGGAAGGTATGTAAATTAAACATATTTTGGTGAACAATTTATATAGGATCCAAGGAACCCCAAGGAGAAAACAAGGACACTGATGCAAACTCTCATCAGTTTTCTTCACAGAAAATTATGTCCCAAAACAATGTCCTCTCTTACATTTCACTTGCTATCAATCACCTTTAAACTTCAAAATAGCCTTCACTAGGTAAGGCTAAAATTAAAACATTCCCACAGTAATAAGGTGAAACCACTTTTGTTTTTTCAACCAAAAAAAGAAGAAGAGAAGAAATTGACCACATATTGAATCCAAGAAGTTTGTAGAGTTAGAAGCACAGAGAGGGGAAGTGGGTGGCTCTGGCAAACTGTACTGCAAGCCCCCCCTCACTCCACCCCCAGCAGCGGCAGGGCTCCAGTCCAACCTCAACCTCCCCACCCACTGGATTGGCATCAGGAAGATAAGGCCTCATACTTGTCTCTCAGAGTGCTTCTTTCACTACAAATTTTTCACTAATTCTGATTATTACAGAAGTGAACTTGGTATCTGATTTTAAACATTCATTTCTTGTATTTCAGCTACAACAGAATTTAGCTACTTTAGAATAACAATGAAGTTTATAGGATGGATCATCCTGACCAGCGGGAGTGTTCCTTTAGCCAACCCATTCTATCTAGCCACTGGATTTAAGAATCAAGACAAAACACAGTCCTCTAACAAGTGACGATAATTTTCCTTTCTGATTTTTCAAACCAATTTCTCCAAGTAAAGTAACTAAAAAATAATTGGAAATTAAGTGTGTTACCTCTCTTAAAACTGTGCTTTTGTAGCCCCGATACAATCCTTGGATGCCCTGAAACAAACAAAAGGCCAAGAGCTTAAAAACTTAAAAGAGCAGAGAGAATTTCTGAATGACCGTCTAAATGACTGTTCTAAATTTTGAGTTTTAGAACATTTACTATGAACCCATTTCTGTAAGAAATTAATGGTTCTAAACTGGTCTAAGGTATCTACAGCTCAAATCAGCTACTTTCAAAATGGGGACAAGTGTAAAAATAAAACTAATTCATATTAGTTTAGCTTTAGTTGCTTTCAACATTTCTTCCCCTGTAAAGACCCCTTGAGATGCTCTAAATGTCAAAAGCAAATACACAAAGAATGTTGATTCACCTTTTATATAAACACAAAATTACATTTCATTCTCATTCAGAAGATATCAGAAACTCATTAATAATCTATCGATGCTAGCAATAAATCCTCAGGACAAGCCTTGACTGTCCTCAGGATTTAATAGGGATGCTCTTTCTTGATCTCCTTCATACAATTAGTAACTCAATATTTTCTCACCTAGGTGATTGAGTGCCCATTAAGAATAATTTTTCTAAAAGCTAGAGTCATTTCTATGTGATTGATTTCCACTAAGGAAAAAAAGGGTTTCTGTGAAACTACAAAGGAAAGACAATTCAATGGGCTCTAGTCAGCCAGTAGCAGATCCACAGCTTAACAGAAACCAGTAAAAGAGGAATTACATTTTGATAGAAACATCACCACTGTGGTCACTAATCAGCCCATTACAGCCCCTCTCGACTACATGATCTCAAATCCTGTAGAGATTTTTTCACACCTTTATTCACTTTACATATTTACTATTCACTCCATATCTTATTCCAAAAGAACTAAAGAATGATTACAACGTAGGATAAACATACACTAGTGGCATTCGATGTGTTCCGTTTAGAAAATTAAAAGACAAAGAAAATAAAAATAAAAAAAAAGAATCTTAGCACTGAAAGTTAATATAATTAGACATTAAATTTAGCTTTAAGATCTCCTGATATGAGATACACAGTATTCATACTATTCATTCATAAATCTTTCTTAGTAAAGAAAAAAAACTTAAAAACACATCTTACCTCTTCATACAGGATGTTAGAGAAAATCTTAAATGTTCTTGAAGAAGTAGATACTTGTGCCCTCTGCTTAACTACTTCAGAAGGAACTCGAATCAGGCAGGCAACCTAAAATATAAAAATTTAGTTATAGCCCCCAAAGTAACTGCTATGATATTCAAGTATTTTTCATAAGCTAAAATTAGAGTAATAAAAAGCAAAATGTACATCAAAAGGTTTGTTTTTACCTGAAACACTTTTTTTTTTAATTGTTATTTATGTCTTTTACATTTTGTATTCCCCTTGGGCAGCCCACCACCAATTCACCCGTGATCCATCTCCATGGT